>CM076570.1:517765142-517821381 GCA_034641835.2 Pinus albicaulis
ATTAGATACTTAATGAATAAATCAATCAATAATGGCAGAGTTATAAGATGGTTGTTACTATTGCAAGAATTCAACATTACTATTCTAGATAGGCCTGGAAAACAAAACACTGTGGCTGATTTCCTGTCTAGAATCCAAAATATCAAAGATGACACTCCGGTTGAAGATCAATTTCTTGATGAATATCTTTTTGCAATCTCTACTCAAACTCCATGGTTTGCTGATATTGCTAATTATTTAGTTTCAGGAAAATTTCCTTCAATTATGAATGCAAGGGATAAAAGAAAAATCATTAATGATAGGGCAAATTATTCATGGGTCGCTAATGAGTTGTACAAGACAGGTCCAGATTTGATCATTAGAAGGTGTGTTCGTGAAGATGAGATGCCTGAGATTCTCAAGGCATGTCATGACGAACCTTGTGGCGGACACATTGCAGATAAGAGGACAACCTATAAGATCCTTAATCTAGGATATTATTGGCCATCCTTGTTTAAAGATGCTAAGGAGTATGTCAAAAGGTGTGACAGTTGCCAAAGGGTAGGGAAACCTTCTCCTTCAGGTGAGATGCCATTACAACCTCGGGTACATATTGAACCTTTTGAAAAATGGGCTTTGGATTTTGTAGGACCTATTAGTCCTCCATCAAGACAAAAGAAATATATATTAGTTTGCACCGATTATGTTACTAAGTGGGTAGAAGCTAAACCATTACTTGTTGCTAATGAATCATCTGTAGTTACTTTTCTTTTTGAGGATATTTTTACTCGTTTTGGTGTCCCAAGGGAAATTGTTACGGATCAAGGAGCTCAATTTACATCAAGGCTAGTGGAGCAAATGATGGAGAAGTACAAAATCAGACATAGAAAATCTACTCCTTATCATCCACAAGCAAATGGTCAAGTGGAGTCTACTAATAAGGTCATTGAAGGAATCCTAACAAAGACTATTCATTTACATAGAAGAGATTGGGTAGATAGGCTTCTTGAAGCCTTGTGGGCCTATAGAACTACATGGAGAAACACAACAGGCCATACTCCTTATGAGCTTGTTTATGGAAAGCAAGTTTTGTTTCCTATAGAGTTCCAAATTCAAACATTCAAGATGGCAGTTCAGCTAGGATTTGATCTAACGGAGGCACAAAAGCATAGACTGGAGCAAATTAATGAATTGGATGAGATCAGACAAGATGCAGTTCAGAAAACAAGTCTAGTCCAACAGCAAAGGGCTAGATGGCATGACAAGTACATCAAGGAGAAGAAATTTAAAGAGGGTGACTGGGCTCTCTTGTTTGATTCAAAATTAAAGGATTTTCAAGGTAAATTTCAGACACATTGGCTTGGGCCATATGAAATTGTTCGAATTTTTGATAATGGGGCAGTAAAAATCAGAACTATAGATGAAGAAAAGGTCACTTTTCTTGTGAATGGTCATAGACTGAAGCTATACCACAAGCCACTCTCAAGAGAAGAGTTTGTCAAGAAGTTCCAAGGAAGTAATGATGTGAAGTTAATGAAGAAGAGTCTCTCTTCTTCATCAACTTGATTAAATTTTCTGAAGCAGTTCTTTGTGAAAAAAAAAGAAAAGGTATAAACATGAAAACCAATCATTGATTGGCATGTTTATACAGAAAAGATAGGGTGAAAATCAGAGTCTCTCTGACACTCTAACTTTTCCCATTTTTGTTTTTACAAGAAGTTGTTACAAAAATCATAAGTTCAGTTCCATAGTGCTTATGATTCATTTCATTTCATTTCACTCCATTCACTTATTCATCCATACTCCATTTCATTCCACCATTCATATTTCACTCCATTCCACATTTCATTCATCTCATTTCATCCTCCATCCATCTCATTTTCATGACAAAATACAAAATTTGATGTCTTGCTGTAAGTGAATAAAACATGTCATGAATTGTAGTATAGTTCTTATGTTCTTTCACTCCATTTCATAAACTGAATCCATTCCATTTCATCATCCACTTCATACATATCATAATCCATCATCCATCTCCATTCATAACATATAAAATTTCACCCATATTCCAAAAATACTCCATTTTCATGATTAAAATGCTCTACAGGAACATTCTGCAGCTCAGTAGACATTCTGTAGCTGATCAGCCTTTCTGCAGCCAGACAGTCTTTCCGCAGCTACAAACCCTGAACGCATCAATCAGCAGACATTAGAATTGCAACAAAATGACCAAGTGTATCCATGAAACAAAAGCATCAAGAAGGTTATGAAGACTCTTCCAAAGATGAGCAGAGAAGACAAAGACTACAAAAATCAAATGGAAGGCAGAGGTAACAAGTTTAAATTATAATGGCATTTCATTAAAGTTTAGCATAGTTTTAGTTATGGATTGTTC
Source organism: Pinus albicaulis (assembly GCA_034641835.2). NCBI lineage: Eukaryota > Viridiplantae > Streptophyta > Pinopsida > Pinales > Pinaceae > Pinus > Pinus albicaulis. Next base: position 517,767,517 of record CM076570.1, read on the forward strand.
GAAAAGGTTGTTTTAATTACTTTTATTGATCAATACCAATAAACCCTCCACAGACTTTGGATTAAAATTTCTCATTTCAAATTTCATATCCGATATCATTTAAGCGGTTAAAATGGCCGAGGTATTTGAATTCTCCATGTCTCTTAACCAAATCATTCAATGATGATTCCCTCTTCCGTCATAAAAATCTCCGTCATCTCTTCAATCATTAATTCATTCCCTCCACCTCACTCCACTACTTCATTCCGTGACCACTGCTATCACTCCATTATGTAGCCGACATTTCATTCCGTAGACAGAGATATTATTATCACCGAGAGCAGAGCCAAAGGATATCAGTTTGAATAGCATTGAGCATTGTAAACTCAGAGCAGAGCAAAAGGGTAAATTCAGAGGTAAAGCAGCATGAGAATTTGAAGCCATTTGATTCTGTGGGCAGAGTTTGAGCATTTTCACTATAAACACAGAAGTGTAGCAGTGTGGAGTTTGAAGTCCTTTGTCACTAGGAGACAGAAGTGTTGCAGTGTTGAATTTGAAACCATTTGTTACCAAGAGCTAGAGGTATTGCAGTGAAGAAGTTGAAGCCAGTTGTCACTGTCAAACAAAGACATATCAGCCCGAAGTTTTGAAGCTGTTTTCATCATCAACCAGAGGCATATCAGCCCGAAGTTTTGAAGCTGTTGCCACTATTAATCAGAGGTATGTCATTCCAAAGTTTGAAGTCATTTCCATTCAGAACTTAAAGCCATTTTAATTCAAAGGTGGAAGTCATTGTTTTTGTGGGTAGAAGAGTGTTAATTTGAACATTGAAGAAGCAATCATGGGTTTCATTGTAAGGACTGAACCAGTGGGTTCAAAATATTTAGAAGGCTACCCTAAATGCAAAGAAATGTTACAACAAATAGGATGGCTTCAATTTTTGGAGAAATTTAATGGCTTCCACAAGGAAGTCACTAAAACATTTGCAAGATCATTTCAAGGAACCGAAGTTGAAGTGGGAGATGTCAAATTTACTGTCACTGAAATTTGCATTGCAAAGGCTACAGGATTGCTCAGAACTGGAGAGAGATGGTTTAAAAATAGAGAATTCCACAATGACTCCTGGAAACAAATTTTAAAATCACCAGGTATGGATGTCAGTGTATTTAAGAAAGGAATTCCCAGTTCTTCATTGAAAAGTAAATGGAGAAACATACTACTTCTTCTGCAAAAATTTATTACATGTGAGGGTAGATATGGAAAATTTTATGTCTACCACATTAGACTAATGATGCATTTTCTGGGGGAAGACTTAAACCTACCATATTTCTTGCTTCAAAGTCTGAAGAAGATGGCTTTCTGTGTTCAAAGAAGGGTTCAATTTTTAGAGACAACCCTATATCATCATGGTTTGGTCAAAATTCTGATTGAACATCATCTAGCTAAAACAAATGATACATGGGACAATTTTTTAATAAGAAATCATTTTGAAGAAGCAAAAGAACCATCACCTGAACCACAGCCTACAAGGAGAAGTAGGAAATGGAGGGCTTCAGAAGTTGAAATTGACAAAACAGTCCAAGAAAGCAGTGAGGAAATCATTTTAGAGAAGTTGACCCAAATCAAGAGGCAACATAAGGAAGAAAAGGTAATCAAGAAATCTGCCATGGAAAAAGGAGAGGGATCTTCTCAGCCTAGGAGAAGCCACAGATTAAAGGGAAAACTAAAGAAAACTCAAATCAAACAAACAGGGGTGATTGATATAGAAGATGAGGAAACATCCATGGAAGAAGATGTTGAAGAGGAATTTTATGAAGGAACCCCTGAAATTGACCCTGCTCAACAAGAAATATATGACTATGTGGAAACTTTAGAGAGGAGAGCTTCAGAAAGCAGAGAAAGAACCCCCAGTCCTCCACTGTCTGAAATAGATATATTAAGAAGGGATAAGTATGAGTTGGAATTACTGAATAGACACATCAAAAATGAGAATGAAATTCTCAAGGATCAAGTCAAGCTCAAAACTGATATGAACTCAACCTTATCCCTGCATATAGACAAAGTGGAGAAGACCAATGAGAAGTTGAAGACAAGGAACAAAAAGTTAATCAGGGAACTCACCAACCTAAGGTTCAAACTTGTTATCAGAAAAACTAGAAGATCTCTAGCTTCCAGACAAAGGAGAAGAAGAGGATTAGATGTCCTTGCAGAAGCCTCTGAGTTCATAGGATAATTTGCATGAGGACATGCAAAGAGACAGCAGTGGGGGTATGTTGAGCCTCAAAATTGTGCTTGCTTTCACCTCATTTTACCTCATTTTCCCTTGTCCATTTCTATCCTAGACCCAATTGATCAATGAATATAGTTAAAATTACTTCTAGAATGATTTACATGACTGACTTGCTAAGTTTTGTGATTTTTTCCATTGTAAAGCATTTTGACCGGAACTAGCTGCAGAATGCAGACATTCCGTAGCTAACCGGCGATTCTGCAGCTGCCTTCACATTTGAGTATGTTCCAGGTGGCCTCTTGAGAAAAACCGCATATGGGCATGATCCACGTCATGTCTACATGGTTCGTTGCTCATCATGGAGGAAGAAACGAATTCTGGGTATGGTTTTGAACGTGGGAACACATTTAGGAAGGAAGACTTCTATTAGGACTGTCTCAGTCCAGATGTATTTTCCTCTTCACGCAGCCACTTCAAAGAGTCCTAACGTGATTCCGATAAGGAAAGACAGTGTTCCTGAATTGTTGCAAGTATTTTTATGTGCATTTGCTTTATAAACACTTGGGAGACCGAGAGCTATGTTAGAGATTTTATGTTAGATTTGATACTAGATTTTGTTTAGACTCTGTGCTACATTTCTGAAGACGCAGAGTGTTATGTTCAAGTTCTTTCATCTTTAATGAAGCAGACAGTGTTATTGTGAAGGCGTTGATTTGATTTGGAGTTGAATTCCGTCAGGTGGTAGAGGGCCCCTGCCTCTTGCACGGATTTATTTTGCGTAAATTAGATAAGTCTTCTAGCTGCCTTTATGTTTTGAATTTGAATTAATAGTTGTTTTAATTAGCTACTGTAGTTGTACTCATTCTAATTCTTCCACAAGAAGAAACTCTTCCAACAGATTATAATGATGAATGGGAAATGGCTATAGTACTGTAGGACTTAGTTGTAGTTTTTGTTGTTCACTATCACAGTTACACTTGTTCTAATCACTCTTCCACAAGAAGAAACTCTTCCAAGAAATTCTTAAGAAGTTCAAGACATGACCATGATAATGAATGATTTAGTTGTGTGTTTGTACTAAGTATCATCCCTGTTTTTGCTCTTAAACGCTTGCCCAAGACATCATAATGACGAGTAGGATATGGATATGATATCTTAGTTTTTCATTTGCTTTCAGTCCTTTATATTTGCATTTGCATCCAATTACACAGTCAGAATTGCTCTAATACCTCTTCCAAAAGAAGGAACTCTTCCAAAATATCACTAGTGATGGACAAACAGATTGTGTAACTTCATAGAATAATGCATGATAGCATAGTTAGGATACTCCGGAGTTTAATTGCACTTAACTCATGTTCAGTTACTTTGTTTCGAGTTTGATGATGACTTATAGTTCAGCATTGTTTTAGATTAGTGGCATCTTAAGTTCATTCTTAGATTAACTCATTGCACTTGCACTTCATATTCAAATTGTCATCCATTGCACAATAGATTACTTCAGTTGTTAGGATTAACAAGACAGCCTTCATTATTCACAAACTTCTTCTTGTTCTAAATCCATAATTGATCTATAACCATATGAACAGAAGACAACATCATTTTAAGGCCTGAAGTACCTCTGCAATTTCCTCATCATTTTATAAACAAAGCTCTTCCTCAAAAGACTACTTTGGAAAGAAATCAATAACTCTTGAGTAAAAGTTTTGTGACATTCAATTAAATTGCAGAATAGAGATAGGAACTAGTTCTAGAATAGAAGATCTTATGATGATAACAATGTTTTTCCTCTAAATATGTTTCAAATCTCTAATCAAGGACAAAATATTGCATCATTGTAAGTTAGTTGTTTCACTGTTTAGTTAGAGGATTTGCATACTTAGTGATCATTTCTCAAGTTTAGTTTGTGTTTTGAATCATTTGCTCAAAAGTCATTATCAAGCTTTGCTTTTATTTAGTCATAGTTTAGATTTAATTTTGCTTCAGTGTTTCCAATTGTATTTTCTAGTTGTCATTCCATCAATTAGGCTTAACTCTATTTTTAATCACCAGCTTCTTTCCACTAGCTTTCTAGGCATTTTTCCTACAAACATAAAACCACCAAAAGACTAAAAACATCATAAATCATCACAAAAGACCAAAAACATCACAAAACACTACACACAATGCATTAGGAAACAAGCACCTAGGTACATACAGTACACTTCACTTCAGCAGTTTACAAATCCTGGTTGACAATTAAATGAGCTCAGTTTAGGAGACTAGATTGAGACCAAACAATAGTCATCCATCTTATCCACATGTTGTGATGCAATTGTAGTATTGTTAGCATCATATAATGGAATTTTGGACTGATAGTCCTGTGGAAGGTTGACTAATGGTGTAGGAAGGACTAAGGGAGCATACCATGAAGCCATGGCAAGAGTTGGAGGTGGATTCACAGGTGGGTTGACAAAAGGGAAGGTGTGCTGAAGTGGAGTGGTTTGAACAGTGAATGAAGGATGATTAGATGTGGATGGAACAACAGTAGATTGCTGAGTTGATCTTGGATGAGAGGCACCTAAATTCAACAGGAAATGTAGATCAGGTGGTTTTGTTTCTCTATTACCAAGATTTTCACTTGTCTCTGGGGATGAAAGTGAAGACTCAAAATCTAGCTAAATTATATAATCAAATGACCTAGTTCTAAATGGATTTACTAAGTCAGCTTGTGATTTTTGTAGAGTTAAAAGATGTTCAGGAACTAATTTAGCTCTCAAGGGTGGTCTAAAAATAGCTGATAATTTAATCCTAGGAGACTTCCTAAGGATAATTTCTGGGTTGTCAACTAACTCCGGTGGTTCAAGGTCAGGATGGGCTCTAGTGTGAATCTTTCTAGGAGCCACTATGTTGTGTTTTTTAGACCCAAATAAACAAGACAAGTTCAACCAGATATGACAGTATTTGAATGGTTAACTAATTTGTCTACCTAAATTTCAATCCCACAGTCCTCTAACTGAGTTTGAATGATATTATGATGATCAAGGTTCTTCCCAGTGGAGTCTTAAGGTCTGTTCAGGATTGTGGAGTCGTCAAGTGGAATTTTTTATCCCTTTTCAGAGGTAAAAGGTTTTATGGTCCACCGCCATGCTTGTGAAATATCCCCTTTCAAGGATATCCTGGAACACAACAAACTCTAACCAGAGATTGAATAGGAAGGCATTTACCAGATATTTCACCTTTGAAAGAGGATGAGATCCAGAAGCTACCTGGCCCTTTCTAGACTCTATCTAAGAGTATGGGGTAAAACACAACAAAGGTAAGTATCAATGTAGGAGTGAGTGTTTTACTGCCAATATGAAATATTTTTGGTTTTTTCTGAGTTATTTTTGAGTTGTGTGGTTTTTAAGAATATCCTAACTCTGTTTCAAAACTCAGCTACAGTCATGAGACAAAGACAGTCTAATCTTATGGCTAAGCCAGCTAATTTTTCAAGGTTTGATAAAGTCTTAAGAGAATCCTAAGGTTTACCTAGATTGTCACTGATTCAAACAAGTTTCATCATGATTACCATTTCTTGGTGGTGCTTGAAAAGACTGCTTTTAACTCTCAAATTTTTCTTGAATTGAGGGTTCTCTGAGGTCTTAAAAGGTATCAATAACACTCAGTCCCTAGCGGAGTCGCCAGAAATGTTAGTTACTGGTGGCTCAGCTGGTTAATATAGAAATTTTTCTTGAACCAAACCCCTGATATCCTATGGTTACGCTAAAATGATAATGATTCTGGGTTTCGTCCCAAGCGGAGTCGCCAGAAATGTTAGGGATCTGTAATTGATTAGCAATATTGGAAGAGTCCAATTACAGAAACAACATTGTTTCAACCACTTTGGGATTCTAGGATCTAGCCCTCTTGAATTCGGAGAGGGATCTCTCCAAAAATTGCAAAGATGGATTTGTCTTTGAAGTTTGGGTTAATGATATTAGGCTAGTTATGAAGGCTAAGGGTTTGTTTGTTTTTTGGATGGTTGAGCATGATTAATGTTCAAGATGGAAAGTTCTGAGTGCAAAAAAGTTCCAAAGGTGAGAAGTTGCAGGCAATCAGAGTAAACTTCGGTCAAAAAGGTAGAAAATTGCAGGTTTAGTCCATTGAGCTATGGAGTCATAATAGGGTTTAATTGGAACAACAAGAGGCAAGAGTGGTCCACGGGGAAAGTCATCTATGTCTAAGGATCTCTTTGAATATTGATTTATGGAATGGAATGATACAATAGGAAGGAGAAATAAACAGATGCAGAAACAAGAGTAGCCCAGGATCTGGTAAGTACTTTGAAACTAGCCAGCCTTTGACCTGAACTCAAGAAAAACATAAAATTAAACTAAGATCTGGTAAGTACCTTGAAACTAGCCAGCCTGTGATACACTTTCAATAAAAAACATCTAAAAAAAAAGGGAAACTTGAAGGCAACTTTTGGAGTAGAAACTAGCAGGCCGGGCTCACCACAAATCCTCTCCTAGCTCTTCTTTACTTGGTTACTTTCAATACAGATACAAAGATAACAACAGAATGGCCTAAGATCTGGTAAGTACTTTGAAACTAGCCATCTTTTGACACATTCCAAGGGAAACAATCAGGCAGTCTGTGGGATCAAACTGGGACCAGGGCTCACCATATCTTCCTCAGTTCATCTTCACAAAACATATACTGAAAATAACATCTAATAATAATATTCAGCTAAGACAATAAGACGAGGGAATGCCAGCATTCCTATGCTTAAACTGAATTAAATCATTCCTAAATAACATAGATGGAAGAAAACATTCGGATAAAGATTTTCATTTAGAGAAGGTTATCGATATACAGTAGGTCCTTACTCTATGCATGTTGTTCTTTATAAGAGAATATGCAACACAAATGGAAACAAAAACAAAAATAACAAGTTACAATTAGAGAAACATCACCGTCTATATAGACCAGGATCCCATAAATCAGCTTGTATTGATGCTTCAAACCAGTTAGAGCTTTAAGTCTAGTGCTTTAGGTCAACAACCATCTACACATCTCAGCCTAACCTATCTATCACCAGCAAAGCTCCAAGAGCCAGTGAATACTATGTACAATCAGAATTTTTTGCTCGAAATGTATATCAAAGTTCTACAACCAACCCCTCACTCATCTTCCGTTGTAGTATATATATAAGAATGAGGAGGTGAGATCTGATAAAAGATCTCAATTACAATTAATACAAAGTTAATGTCTTCTTGGCCCTTGGGGGGCTCAATGAAGAAACTGTACAGGTGTTTCACTGTATTAATTGATTTACACTTATGAATTAAGCTCGGTGGGATCTTTGTTGACCTTTGAGGCTCTATGTGATGCTAGGGTTACTCTGTAGATATCTTTTGAATTAAGTTTCATTTTAGAAGTAACTTTTCCAGCATTGCTGAGGCGAAAATATTCATTCGATTAATAACTTCGGCCCCTGATTGAGTACTTTGAGGAACAGGTGGCACTATGGTAGCTGAGAGGAATCGATTTGCCCCAGATTGTGGTAGTGGAAGCATTCCTACTTGATAAAACACTTTAGGTTTTCTGTAAACTATGTTTTATTTGGGGATTAGGCTTTTGATAAGCATCTTAGACGTAATCCCCACAAATTTGTCCTTTAATCCTCTGTTCTGGTGCATTTTTGTCTTCGACGCTGATACTCTTTTTCTATGCTCGATTTGATGTGTTCTTTGCTGTTGTGCAGGGCTGCGCAGGGTTCATAAGGCATCCATGCCTGAGGAAACACTGAGGAAACATGCATTTCCACCCTGTGTATGATTTCCTTTGATGAATCAAAGACGGGAGGGTTGTCACCCTCTGCCTCTGAATCTTCTTTGAAAATTGCGAGAAAATGATAAAAAACCCTGCAATACGAAAACAATTAAAAAATATTGCTTTTATAAGTTGAATGCATCGGAGGGCGTGCAAGGAGATCAAAGCCGTTGGGTGGCATCATCCAACGGTCAGGATTGATCGGGAGCGATCGTGGAATGGGTGAAAGAAGGACTAAATCTGAGCCATCAATCACGTAGAGATCGACGATCGAGATTGAACAAGGCAGTCAGAGGAGAAAGATGAATCTGAGCTGTCGATCGTGCAGAGATCGACGGTCGAGATTGAACGAGGTGGTGAGAGGAGAAGGATGAATTTGAGCCATTGATTGCACAGAGATCGACGGTTGGGATTGGGCAATGGAAAGTCAAACAGAGAGATCGAGCGATGAATTGAGGGCCGTTGATCTGCAGATCAGATCGACAGCGGAGATTGATTTTCCATTGTACGATGGCCCAGCTATTGTGCACGCACCTTTGTTAACCATCGAGCAACTTCGGTGAGTGATCACTGTTGGATTAGTGGGCCCAGATCAGATGGTCCACAGTGATATCGCTGGGCGTCCAGGTCCGAACATTAATGCGCGATGGATGGTGGTTTCGCAAAAAGTACAAGGGACGCGTGTCAAGTGATGTATGGAATCGCTGCCCATCGGGCAAAAACCACCCTCTGCCGAAGAGTGGTGCGATAAAAAACACACAGTTTTGGGAAAACGACACACGGCTGGGGGGTCTACAGGGAGGCGCGCTCCGCACCGTCAGATCTATGGATTGAATCGATGGTCGAGATCGCTCCATAATTTGCACGAGTGGAAAAATTAAATAAAATGAATTTTGACGGTTTAAATAAATATCAAAGGTTTCTTAATGGTTTGCGAAGAAATATTTATTTAAACCAGATAAGCACCCAACTGGCTCAGCGCGCGGTCACGGCATCAGGGTGTATGGGAAGAAAGGCTAGGGACTTAGCCCAAGGGGCTTAAGCCCAATATATATAAACAAATGGGTTTTTTCTCATGATTTTCAAAGGTTTGAGGGTTCCGATAAGGCCAAGAGTGAGTCTTAAACCTTATAAAGGGGATTTTGATGAGGGGAAAAGGCAGAAATGTGAAAATGATGGATTTTTGTGGGAAATAGGGGGATAGAAATATGAGGTTAATTTGGGAAGAAGGGAAAGGATAAAATGGTGTTTGCAGCAATATTTTGGCTTTGGAAATCAGTAGGATTTCAGAGTCTTTTGGGATGAAAAAAAAAAGTATAGGATCTGGACAGAGGCAGGAGGCCTTTAAGAGGTTTCAAGAGCCAACAGTTTTCAGTGAGAAAAATTGTTCCTTGAAGGCTCCAACAGTATTAGCCACCTTTTGGTATAATCAAATATTATAGGTGGCTAACAATATGCACAATGATTTGAAAAGAAATCTGATGGGAGAGAGAAGGATAAACTTTTTCAGCATTGAAAGCGATGAAACTAGAGTCAGGTAAATAAAATCCACCAATGGGAGACAAAAAGGCTTTGTATTGTTGAGGACATCTTTGCAAGACCTCCAAGGCATACATGACACAAGGATCCTGGGAAATATCTTCAATGATATTATAATTCTGAGTAGCCCTCGTAGAAGGATTGTGTGTCGTCTTACGAAGAACACCCTTGGGGGGTGATAGATAGGTTTGACAGGCTTATCCAAAGTGAGAGGTCTAGTGGAAGGATGTGGAGTGGGTAAGTCTTTAGAAGAAGAACTTTATATAAATTATACAAACAATATGTATACCAATGGATTCAATCCGATCATGCCATATTCTAGAGCAAGATACTGAATTGTTCTACAATTAATTTTTGGAAATTAAACATGATCGCACAATCACACCAAGTAAGAGAAAGCAAATCAATCCACAACACAAGATATTTTTCTTGGGAAAGCTTGTTTCTCAAAACCCCTCCATCTCTATTTTATAATGAACCAAGGAATCATGAAACAATACAATGCATGTGTGCTCACCACAACCTCATACACTACCAATTATCTCACACTGATCCATACAAAATTGGGGTAATACTTAGCCAATTCTCAGCCTCTGCTCAGCCTGCCTTGCTTACACAATCCCTAGGCAATTTATCCATATTAAATAGGATAATTAGCCTTCCTTGACTGTGAAATACATCATGGGCATTCTATGGTGTATATAATTGTGCCCAAGAAATTTACTATAAATACAACTCATAGAAAACTTCCCTTTAAAATTTGTCTCAACTGGGTCTTCATCGAAAATGACATGCATGAATCTATTAATAGTAAATCATTAGTCACCTGACATATCACTGCATGTGAATTAAATCTGATTTAATTCACTTGACCTCTCACTAGTGTAACAATCAGTTATAAATAGTTAGATTGACTTTAACACACTTTAACTTTAACTTGGACTCTAAAACAAATAGAATCACTCTACATGCCTCACCAACCACCCTCAACTCGAATTTCATGAACTAACTGAGTCTATCACACTTAGTTAACTATTACAAGTGATTATGAGATAAGATTACAATTTATTGTCCAATTTATTTAAGGGATAAATAAATTTGACACACATTTATTCTAATTTAATTAAGAAATAATTAAATCAAAAGCCTCCATGGTAGCCATTTATGGACACCATTTTCTGGATGTTGTTTCTGGATGCCAATTTCACTATTTCTTGTTGCAAATTTCAACACTCCCTCTCAATAAGAAAGGAATCAATAAATCTCTATCTAGTACCTTTGGAATGTTCTTACATGCAACACTTCTCTAGTGTTGTTCGCACATGAAACTATCCTAAAACTGAATAGCCTACAAAAAAATGAATAATTATAATGCATCTATCACGAGAGTCTTCTAACTATTGGATCCTAATGCACATGTCTATTAGACTCTCTTTGTCACTGACATCTGCATCCATGCACTCTGCACTGCTTCCAACTTTGATCTGTGCTCCAATATATGACACCTGTTACTCTGATTTTTGTCTTCCTAAAATATGACAGCATCAATCTAACCAATCCGTCTTGCTACTATTGTACTCTGGGCTCCTAATAGCCTGGTTTGATCCATGAGACACACCATCTCAATGAACCCTGCCCAATTTCTTCTTAGGATTAATTCTGCACATCATCCCACCTCACACCTAGAGGTATAGATGTATGTACTCCCTTTGGCCTTCTGGCTCAAAATCCCCCCTCCTGGAGGTCTCTGCTTGAGTGGACTCTTCCACTTGATCTCCTCTCTACTTCTCCAATTTTGGCTACTCCATAACCTTCTGAGACTGCTTCTGAGGCTACATGTTGAGATATAATTTCTCCCTCTCAACCACCAAGTCACTAACCACTATTTTGCTCCTCAAATCCTTGCATGAATCCTCATCCTTGAGAGAAAACAGGTTCTTGACTCTAGAACCAATCTGCTTCACTTGTCTCGTGACTATGTCTTTAATTAAAAAATTTCCTTTTCTAAACATCACTTCATAACCACGGTCTTCCAATACTGCTACAGAGACAAGATTATTCTTTAGGCCTGGAACATACAAAAGATCTTCTAGTCTGAGATGGGAGCCATTCTCCCTTTGAAATGTAACTGTACCTATTCTAGTAGCACTATACCTTTCATCATATCCAAACTCTATGCTCTGCTAGAGGTCCTTCTCCTCCATGTCACTAAAGAGATCTCTATTCCTCGTCATATGAAACGACGCACTGCTGTCTAAATACCACATGCATCCCATTAAATTTTTGGCCATGCATACAATGAGAGTAAAATCAAGCTCAAATTTTGAAGCCAATGCTTCACCTACTACAACTACAGGATCCTTATTTCTTGCTTTCTTCTGTGGACAATTTGTAGCATATTTCCCATGCTCGTGATAATGAAAAAATATGATCTTCGACAAGTCTTTCTTTCCCGCATCACCATGGGATTTCTTTCCCTTGGCCTTATTTGCCTTACTGGCCAAGGCACAATCTTCCTCGTCATTATTCTTGGATGAGGATCCATCCCTGGTATTTCACCTAAATTCTTCTTGTACCAAATCCAACCAAAGTCACTCCCAATATGGTAACTTCTCTCTCCCATTGAAAGAGTCGTGATAACTATTCTAGCTCTTGGGAAGGCCTAGAAGTGCTAGGCTCAACAAGTCATCATCTGCTATGGTCACATAAACACTTCCAAGCTCATCTTGACATTGAGTGAAGTTTTCCAAGTATGTTGGTACCATCTCGCCCTCCTCTTTCCTGATTTTCCTGAGCTTCTGCTTCAGCACCAACTTCCTTTGGTCGTTGTTGTTTTAAAACATGTCTGTCAAGGCCTTCCACATTGCATATGGAGTCACCTTTCCATGGATACTCGAGACAATGTGATCTCAACCTCCCTCTAATAATATCCTCCTCACCTTTGCAACCTTCTTTTTCCAAGCATAAAAAAGAGCGGCATCTGCTGTTGCGGCCCTTGGAATATCAGTGTCGATAAATTCTTTCAACTTGTTGTCCTCCATAACTGCCTCCATTATGTCTTTCCATGCAATATAGTTAGAACTACCTTCAAGTGCATATTCCAATCTTAATCCATTGAAAGCCATATTGATCTGCTTGTTGCTCCAAAGAAATTATCTGCAAGTTTGAATATTGTTCAATACAAACTCAATTTCTTCTCCACTATTGTGATTCCTATCGCTCTGATACCATGCAGAAATTATAAAAAAAATATGTATACCAATGGATACAATATGATCATGTAATATTCTAGAGCAATTTATTGAATTATTCTACAATTGATTTTTGGAAATTAAACACAATCGCACAATCACAGCAAGTAAGAGAAAGAAAATCAATCCACAACACAAGATATTTTTCTGGGGAAATCTTGCTGCTCAAAACCCCTCTATCTCTATTGTATAATGAACCAAGGAATCATGAAACAATACAATGCATGTGTGCTCACCACAACCTCATACACTATACCAATTGTCTCACACTGATTCAGACAAAATTAGGCTAGTACTTGGCCTATTCTCAGCCTCTTCTTAGTCTGCCTTGCTTATGCAATCACTGGGCAATTAATCCCTATTAAATAGGATAATTATCCTTCCTTGACTATGCAATACATCATTGGAATCCTATGGTGTATATAATTGTGCCCAGGCAATTTGCTATAAATACAAATGATAGATAACTTCCCTTTAAACTCTGTCTCAACTGGGTCTTCATCAGAAATGACATGCATGCAGCTATTAGGAGTAAATCATCAGTCACTTGACAGATCACTGCATGTGAATTAAATTTGATTTAATTCACTTGACCTCTCACTAGTGCAATAATCAGTTACAACTAGTTAAACTAACTTTAACTCAATTAATTGAGTTAACTGATTTCTCATGCATTAAACTAATACACTAACTGCAACTTGGACTCTAAAACAAATAGGATCACTCTACATGCCTCACCAACTACCCTCACTCGAATTTAATGAGCTAACTAAGTCTATCACACTCAATTAACTATTACAAGTGATTATGATATAAGATTACAATTTATTGTCCAATTTATTTAAGGGATAAATAAATTTGACACACATTTCTTCTAATTTAATTAAGAAATAATTAAATGAAAAGCCTCCATGGTAGCCATTTCTGGATGCCACTTTCTCGATGTTGTTTCTGGATGCCAATTTCATTGTTTCTTGTTGTGAATTTCAACAAACTTGCTTCAATAACATCATATGATTTGGATCATGTAGTCACTCCTTGCACATAAAGACGGAGGGACAATAAGGGGGATGGGAAGAGGTCCCCTCATTTCCCCCTTGTAGAGGTTGAATAGGTTGAGAAAAAAATATTTGTTGAGGTTGTGTAGGGAACATATGAGTCAAAATGGCAGGTTGTTGAGTAGATGGTGGTGAAAGAAGCCTATGGATGTCATCCATTCTCATGAGTAAGGCGGTTGCCTTGAAACATTTTACAGGGAAACTTGATTTTCTGACGACTCTCACTAGTTCCCCCTCCATGAATCTGAGGAATGGTTTGAGACTCCTAAGAATGTTGATTCTGTGGTTTATTTCTCTGATTATTTTTGTTTTTCTTACCACTAGAATGAGGTTTTTCCTTTGGTTGAGTGGACTTCACCGTGAGAAAATTAGTGGATTGTTCAAGAGGGGCTGCTTTAGTAGATCCAAACACACTTGATGGGGCTTGAGATGTAACAATAAATTTCCCAAGTTGAGCAGGAATTTGGCTCATGGAATCGGAAACATACCCAATTATGCCATCTGCATGTAGGCTAGGAACATGTTTGGGAGGTTCAATAGAAGGCCTAGGGGTATTAGGAAATACTTCATATAGCATACTTGACTGTGAGTAAACAAAATTTAGTTGATGGACAGATAAAATGGCTTGTTCCTTGGTAACATCTCTAAATATAGACATGTGTTTGGAGATTTGAGGCCAAAGATATCGAATTAACGATTTACGTAATATTTCATCAAGTAATTTGGTTTTTACTAACCTCTTGTGATGTCACCGCTCATGAATATTCCCTTCAAACATGGGAATATTTAATGGTATTTTGGAGGACATGGGTAGCCACCAGGGATCATGATGGATGGGGTCATTACTCAGTTTGGCCAAATCTGGTAAATCAAGAGAAGATAAAAACAGATTATGGAGTTGAATAAATGGGTCATTGGTGGGAGAAGCCCCTAACCAACCTTGAGGTCCCCACACATAAGGAGTAGGATGATGCACTTGCTGGTGAAGAAAAGGGTTCGCCTCAACATAGGAGTGTTGTGGTCGAATGTTACTGGTAAATGGATGTTTCACCCTAGGGCATGTGCCCCCAAATAGTGAAGGACTCCCAAGAGCATGGCTTCTTATGGGGTTGTACCCAGGAGTGAAAGAAGGACCACTTTCACAGTAAGATTGACATGGGGAGGATAACCTGTATGGGAGACATTAAAGGAAATGGGTTTTCCCCTATGTAAACTAGCCCCTCAAAGAAAGGTGTTGGCAGGTGGCGTCCCTCCAAAAATATAACTATATCAGGTCTGTGACATGATAGAAGCTAAATTTCCCCGAGGTTGACTAGGGAAAACTGATAATCCACCCCACAAATTTCCAGAAGTGACTGTGCCTAACTACTGAATAGGAACAATTGGTTGGGAAAAGTTGGGTGAAAAAATTCTTGAACCTACCAGCTGACTAGGTAGAGGAAGCATGGCTGACATAGAAGATGGTGTGGGCATGAAAAAATTCGAGAAATTTGCAGGAGCTATGGACGAGACTGGTGGAATTTTCCAAGAAGAAGTGAGAGGTGTGGATGGAGGAGTAGGTATGGCCATGCTGAGAGGTGGAAATGATGACATGGCAATTGACATAGCCAATGCAGAAGGTAATGAGGTCACAGACTCTGTGATATGGTAAAGAACTTACAAAGGCACGTAAGTATAGGTTGGTCTAGAACCATCAAGGTTCAACCATAATAAAGTAGGTACTAATGGATTAGTAAAACGTGGATTGGTAGGAGTATCAGAGTCATCGTCCAAAGTCTCAACATAAATGAGATCACTACTAGAAGGACTAGGTATAGACTCCAATACTATGTGTTGGTCTAAATATTGAGCACCGACAGGCACTCTTCTTGTAGGAGTGATAAGTCAACCTCTTTCAGGAGGAAAACTTGAAGAAGAAATTACCACCAACAACCAAATTCAGCCAGGGTGATTATAATTAAAACACAATTATGTTAGTGGAAAACACCCTAGGGCCAAAACTATGAAGTCGGACCAAACAACACACACTAGAAACATCTTAAAAGATAGATGGTGGTGGAATAGTTATACTAGCGACCTACTTAACAACCCTTTTAGCTACAAACTCGGTGCAAGTGCCCTTATTAAATGTGGGGCACCCTCTGATAGGACTGAGAGAGTATGAATAATATATGTCCTAGGTACAGAGAAGATTACCCCAACCTTGCACTTGTGTATGAGACCTAAAAATATGCCAACTATGGTCACCACTGACAATAGCATGACCTGGGAACAAATCCACATGCAAGGGTAGGATACTTAACACCAAAAAGAAGCCAAGACCAAAAATCCTTTGAGAGTTGCCTCCCAAGTGGTATTCAAGTTCTACAACAAACGTTAATAAAATAGTTTGTATACGTGAAAATTTCTTTATATCACACCACTCGAGACGAAGCGAAATGGGTCATGTCACCCTGCCTAGCCAAAGTGTGACCTCATCCTTTACCTTCTTATGAGAAGGGATTCCCATACCGCACTACTACAAATGTATTTTACTCCCTACCGGGAGATACTAAGTTTATTTCGTGGTTTTGGAGCAGTTAACTCACTCTCCTATCTCTAAGACCCTAGCATAAGCTAGTGTTTGTGTACTACCAATGAAATTAAAAGACGAATCTAGTTAATTTTACAATCACTTTGATTTTAGTGGTTGTTGTTTACAGAAATAATATGTAGCATGAAACTGTGATTATTTGAAAGACTCTTTATTAGTCACCCTAATGAAGCTATATGTAATTTTAGTTTTCCAATTTGGTGAATGCTAGCTACAGGAGGGTAAGATTTTCCTAACACACCAATGCTTATAATGATTCCCTTCTCACTAGATCTTCCTAAATGAAAAGTATCCCAAGAACTTTTGAATTAATGACCCCCAAAAAAACCAAAAATCCAAATCGAAAAGAGACCAAATCAAGTTTCCCAAGCAAGAACGCAAAGAATTCCAAAAGTGAAACAACTAGGAAAACAAAGCCCAATCAAACAAACACACTGAAAGAAATCCAACTGAAAGCCAAAAGTGAAAAAGGAGGGCAATGTTAATCAAACTATGGTTGCAACACACTGGCTCAACCAGGGCCAATGTTCTACAAAGGGCTAAACCAAACCCTAGAGACAAGAAGGCGTAAACAAGATTGAATGAAGGTGATGTAAAACAAAAAAACATGCTCAAACTAAATTGTCCAGAGGACATGTTATCACCCAAAAATTTTCAAAACATTATTGGGCTAACTCTATTTTTTATCATGATTTCGAAATAGGTTTAGAAGTCATTTTAGGATTTGGTTAAGTTTGGGTTAGATTTTCACAAGTTCAAAGGTCATCATTAAGTACAAATAAAGTCTTTTAAAGGTCCATTCATGGTCAAATACTCATATTTTCCATTTAGGAGTCATTCCATAAGGTTTTAGGTCGAAACTATGTAATTAGCCAAGAATCCACATTTTCTTAGCGCCATTAGTTTAAAAAATTTTATTTTCACTATGAAAGCTCTAATAGTTTCATAGCACAAACTGGGAAAAATACACTGTGGGCGCTACGAAAGCACGGTTTTTTAACCGTCTTGTCAATTGAGCTGAAATTTGTCAGAATCTATTGGGAAATGATAGGCTAGTGGTATGATGATTCAGTTAGTGATGAGATTCAATGTACTTACCCGTCCTACAATCATCATTGTTATGATAGGGTATGAATGAGGCATCATTCAGTTATGAGATGACATTCCAAATTCAAAATCTTGCCTAATTTGGTCATTCTCGTTTCATTTGCCTCCATTCGAGTGTCTGATCTCCGAAGTAGTCAAGCCAAACCTTTGGTTGTTCTATACAAAGGTTATCTTCATCCTAATCAAGCGAGGCAGATATATCTTAATCAAGCGAGGGTATTTCATATATTCAAGCGAGGTTGTTTCATACATTAAAGTGAAGCTGATAGGTTTTTCTGAGAAGCATGGAAGAGGAAAAGAAAGTCCACAAAGGGGGACATTTCTTAAGATTTGAGCCTGAAAATATGAAGGCCATAACTGAAGACCAAACAGTGATGGAGGAATTTAGTAGAGTAGGTTGTCTTCGATTCTGTGAAAATCTGTAGGGTTGCCACACACAGGTGTCTAAAGAATTTTCTTTGCACTTCAATGGAACAACTACCAAGGTTGGGATGCTAATTGTGTCAATTACACCAGAGATTATTGCTTCTGTAACAAAAATACCAAGGGGGAAAGAAACTTGGTTCAAAGGTTTTAAATTTGACATGGAGCCATGCAAGGAATTCATGAAACCTGAGTATGCAGATATGGACCTCAATAATGCAATACCTAGAAGCCGCATTAAAAACACCTATGCAAAGTTGTTGTTTAACATTAAAATATACTTTACATGTGAAGGCAGATATCATAAGGTCTACACATCTCATTTCAAGCTACTTCTGCATTTCACTAGTAAGATCTCACTCGATTTTCCCTTTTATCTGCATAGGAGTCTTGCCAAAATGGTTGATAAAGTACAAGCCAAATATGATGGTTGTGAAACATATTTGTTTCATCATGGTTTGATGAAGTTATTGATTTTGAATGAGCTTCAGAAGATAGGAAGGGATTGGTATTCCTTTTTATTTATGAATTGTTTTGAGTTGGATACCCTAACCCCAGCTAGAAACCATAAAACTAAAGGAATTCCTTCACCACCAGTAGTAGATTCTAGTCAGCCTGTGGTTGAAAAACAAAAGGAATTTGCAAAAATAAAAACAAGGAAACAAGTTGAGAAAAGGACAGAGCGAACAAAAGTGCTTATTTCACCAACTTCATCACCTACAAAATAGAGGTCAAATAATGTCAAAGAGGCAAAATAGAAAAAGGATGTCAGTAAGCAAGAAAGCACAAGAGTGACAAGAATCCAAGAAGTGGCATCAAAAGGAAAGACAGTTGTTTCATTCTTAGAGGATAGCCCAGTAATTAAGGGAAATTTAGATGAAATCCTGCATGCTACTGACATAAAGGGGACACCCATTGTGCAAGTTGATTTCATTGGAGTAGATTAACACAAACAGAGAAAGGTTAAGTCTGCAAAGAAGCTTGAATTTAAGGGTGAAAATGCGGCCTTTATCTTTCAAGCAAGGAAACCTTTAACTAGGCATGCTAAGAAACTCGAGGAAGGTAGAAAGGAAGTCCAAAAACCTATTGAAATAGCTAAAGTCCTTGAAGAAGTGGTTGAAATCTCATCACCAATAGTAGAACATGCAGCCAGCAGAAAAATGAAGGGAAAAGAAGAAATGACAGAGTGTCAACATCTTGAGGAGAAATTGAGAGTAGAAAACCAAGAAATTGCTATGATGAGAAAGAGGGCTAGGAAGGATAGTATTGAAAAAGCAGAATTCAAAAGAATTAAGGCAATGTGGGAGGGTCAAACTAGTTCTATTTCTGAAACCCCAAGCAATGCAGAACAATTTTTCACATGGACAGTTCTAGCCATCAAGGAAGCTAAATTTGTCAGAGTAATCAATACTCACTTGAGAGCCAGTAATAAAAGACTTAGAGATCAAGTGGAGGACTTGGAGTAGCAACTGAAATTGACTCAGGATGAGTTAAAGAACAAAGGTGCAGAATGACAATCATTAAAAAGTCAAAAGCTAAATCAAGTGAAAATTAAGAAGGAACCTCATGAAAACTATGTTTTTCAGCTTATATGACTATTTTATTTGATGAAACCAATGATATTTTAAGTTTGGGTACATTTTTGGTTTTCATTTAAAAAAAAATTGGACAAGACTTCTCACTCAGTAGTTTCGTAGCGGAAACAGTGTAAAAAGAG
The DNA here is from genome assembly GCA_034641835.2 of Pinus albicaulis. Lineage (NCBI taxonomy): Eukaryota > Viridiplantae > Streptophyta > Pinopsida > Pinales > Pinaceae > Pinus > Pinus albicaulis. The sequence continues at coordinate 517,787,207 of CM076570.1, forward strand.
TGAAAAGTGCTACGAAACTACTGTAGCAGCTTTTTTCACTCATTCTCATAAAAAATTTAAGGTAAAAATTGTGAATTATGACCTGAAGTTGCTATGGAGGATTTAATAAATTTTATTGAAGATAATCCTCAAGGAAAGACATCAAAATTTTGGAGAAAAATGGGTAAAGGAGCCGCACTATGAAAAGCACTACGAAACTGTGTTGTTTTTGTAGCACATTTTATTTCAGCTCATTTTGAACAGTTTAATGTTGGTTTTGGATAGTTGGGACTTAGGGAGGTTTTTGAATAGGTGTTACTTCAGTTTCTAACATTAAAAAACCTCAAAGTGATGGGTTCATGATGGTCAGAGTGTCTCAAGAAAACAAAGGATCCTATGCCTAGAAAACAGGGGACAATTTCCTACTTTGATGGAGATAAGTGTTATGGTCATAAAGTGTTGAATATTATCATATGGATTCGACCATATGTAAATACACTTGGAAAATGATGTAATTTATTTTAGATAAGGTTGTTATGAGTAGTGATAAGGAGTTTGAATCCTATTTGTAATAGGATTGTTAATTATATTTGCAACTGCCTTTTTGTAATAAATACCTTGTCATATGGTTAGGCAAGGTGTCAAGAGTCCAGAGTTCAATGTATCTAGCTCAGGATAAGGTTACCTTATGTTTTAAATGATCTATAAAATATCAAGAAGTCGAATATGCTAAGGGTTGGACATTTTTAGCAAGAGACTGTGTTTATTGTAAGTGACTGGTTTTCAGCTTAATACAAAGATTTCCACTTAGCCAACTTGAGATTCAGAAAAATTTCTAGTGTGTTTTTGTTCTACTTTGCATCCTTTTACTATCCTATTGCAGTGGTTCTTGTATATGTTACTCAAAATTGATCTATGATGCTATGACTTCTTATATAGGAAAATTGACTATGTGTTTTATAGTTTCACATGTGTATCTCTTAACTAGAACTCTGCTATGCCTCAATTTCCATGCCAAGTAGATTGTTTGGCTTTTCTGAAGCTATTTTGACTCCATAAGCCCAATTTTCACTTGCTGATGTGATTTTCAACCAATATCAATCATTTATCTGATTATTACCCCACATAGAGTTAGCCATCTATATTTCTATGAAAAAAACATTAACCCTTGAGAGATCCCTCTCAGATTGATGAGGCTAAACCTCAATCAAAAGATTGGTTTGAAATAGTTACATGATATTGATTTGATTAGTAACCTATCATGTCTAATTTTTTGATACCAGGACAGTTGCACAACCAGTCACAACACCACTGATTGTGATAAAAAACAACCAAAATAAAGAGATATCACTCAAAAACAAGTGACAAAAGTGAAAAAAGTACACAAAGTTCTAAAAGTGAGATATGAAACATATCCAAGTAGTCAAAAAAAGAAACCAAACAAATTTGAAGCTGAGATCTAGAGATGAGAACACTAGTCCTCAACCAAAGCAGACAAACAATCCTTCAAGGGAACCTTGAAAAACATAAGAAATGGAAGATCCCAACCAATGAATAAGAAATGGATCAAATTTGACAAAAAATAGCCACTAATAGCAGAAAAAATAATAGATCCAACAGGTCTCTAATAGATCAGCAAGTTTTGAAGAAAAACACCTGAAAAATCAAGCAAATAAGTTGAAAGAAAACCCAAAATTTGGGGAAAACAGATAGAAAATAGGTTGATTTTTCAATCATCCATATCTTCCTCAGACAGAATTCGTTTCAGGTGTTTTTCTGTTTTGTTTTAGGTAAACTTTAAATATGGTTATAGATATGTAATTATATTTACTCAGTTCAGTACACAAAATAAAAGAAACAAAAAAAAAATGGTCGCGTGCAAGGGCAGAAGGAAAATAAACTGGCCAATTTTCAATTAGCCATAACTCCCTCATATAGAGTCTGTTTTCAGTGATTTTTTTTTGGGTACAATTTTGAGAGTGTTGGGTATGTGTTATATTATTTCCATGACTAAGCGAGTAGTCCGCGTCGATGGTTTTGTGCATGGTTTTGCACATGGTATTGGGGCACGATGGTTTTCGGCCCCTGGTATTTTTGTAGATCCGGTCAAGGGAACTACGGTTATGTTCTAATCCAAGGTTTATGGATTGGGGTTTATGTATGCTTCGACATGTATATATATGTGTTGTAACACTAAAAGGAATATAATGAAAAATCAAGCTGGTCGTCCCGATTTGGGATCCAGGGGAAAATCTCTGTGTTTATCTGTTTTATGTTTTATGCTCTCGCTATTTTTTATTTTCTGTTATAAGATTCGTGTGTAGATAATTTCTGTTCAGGGTTAAAACCTACATTTGGTATCGGAGTTGTTTCGGCTTCAAGGGGACGCCTTTGCTGCTGAGGGTTTTTAGTTCGGGCCTGAGGTAGACCCTGTTCAGTGGGAGATCTGCGGGATCGATTCTTGCGGTGAGAGAAGATGGCAAGCGGCGGAAAGATAGAGATCGAGAAATTTAATGGTCAGAGTTTTGAGTTGTGGAAGCTCAAGATGGAGGATCTGCTGGTGGATAAAGATCAGTGGATCGCGGTAGATCCAGGTACTAAACCAACGGCAATGTCAGATGAAGACTGGAAGAAACTGGATCGGAAGGCTAAGATCACAATACGGTTGTGTGTCTCAGATTCAGTATTGTTGAATGTATCTGGGGAAGCTACGGCGAAGACCTTGTGGGAAAAACTTGGGACTTTGTACCAATATAAGTCTCTGGTGAATAAGTTGTTCCTGCGGAAAAAGCTGTATAACCCGAGGATGAAGGATGGAGACTCGGTGACAGAGCATTTGAACGCCTTCAATACTGTGGTAAGTCAGCTATCATCTGTTGATATTAAAATCTCAGATGAAGATAAGTGCATTAGTTTGTTGTGTTCTCTACCAGACTCATGGGACAGTCTGGTTATTGCAATAGGTAGAAATACAACTACCTTGAATTTTGATGACATTGTCTCAGCCTTGCTGTCGGAGGAAATGAGACGGAGAAATATGGAGGGTCATAATGGAGATGCCTTATCTGTATGAGGAAGGTCCTAGAACAGAAACAAGAATAAGGTTTCGAGTGGGAGATCTAAATCTAGAGGGAGATCTAAATCTCCTGGAAAGTTTGTAAAGGTGTGCTGGAAATGCGGAAAGGAAGGACACTACAAAAAGGAATGCAGATCTAAAGCTCCCGAGAAAGGAAAGGGATCTGATGAAGCTCCTTCTACAGAGGCAAAAACCACCTCAGATGAAGGTGGGGATGTGTATTTGTCTTCTTCTTCAAATACACATGTAGATCATGAGTCATGGTTGATTGACTCAGGTGCATCCTTTCACTTCACTCCCCATAGGGAGTGGTTCTGCGAGTATGAGAAATATGATGGTGGTGATGTCTTCCTAGGGGATGATAGGAAGGCCAGAATCATTGGATGTGGAAAGGTCAAGCTGAAGCTACAAGGTGGAAGGATTAGAACACTTCCTGGTGTTCTGCATATTCCTACATTGGCCAAAAATCTAATTTCTGTAAGCAAGATGGATGATGCAGGTGTAAAAACAGTGTTCGAGAAAGATGCCTACAAGATGGTTTAGGGAGCACTAGTATTAATGTGGGGAGTTCAGACTGGAACTCTGTACAAGCTACAAGGTAGCACTGTTATTGATGGGTGTAACAGTTCTGTGGTTCCTGAAAGTGGGACGGAAAGTCTAGCTGTCTCTGGAGAAAAGACCATGCTATGGCATCAAAGGCTTGGACATATTGGAGAGAAGGGCCTTCGGATACTGCATAAAGATGGTATGGTAGAAGGTATGTCTAATTGTTCTCTAGATTTCGATTTCTGTGAACATTGTGTATATGGGAAGCAGAATCGGGTGAGTTTTCCTTCTGGTGCTAAGAGGGCAAACAAGATATTAGAACTTGTGCACAGTGATGTGTTTGGGCCTGTGTCAGTTCCATCACTGGGAAAGTCCGTGTACTATGTTTCATTCATAGATGACTTCTCAAGGAATACATGGATATATTTCTTGAGGAAGAAATCTGAAGTCTTTGACAAATTTAAAGAATTTAAGGCTCTGGTGGAAAACCAGACAGAGAAGAAGATAAAGGTGCCGAGGACAGATAATGGTGGGGAGTTCTGCAAGAAGGAATTTGAAGAGTTCTATAAGAAGTGTGGTATAGCACGACAGAAGACTACTCCATACACACCGCAGCAAAATGGAGTTGCAGAAAGAATGAACAGAACACTGATGGAAAAGGCAAGAAGCATGCTCATTGGTACCGGGTTAGGACAAGAATTCTGGGCAGAGGCAGTGGAGACTGCATGCTATCTGGTTAACAAATCACCTTCATCAGTGTTGGAGGATAAGACCCCACATGAGGTATGGACTGGTAAGAAACCTTCTCTTTCACATCTAAGGGTATTTGGATGTGATGCATATGTACATGTTCAAAAGGAGAAAAGGACCAAGTTGGATAATAAATCTGAAAGGTGCATCTTTATTGGGTATAAGGATGGTTTAAAGGGTTACAAGTTTTGGAACCCAGAAACAAGGAAGGTTGTGTACAGCCGAGATGTGGTGTTTAGAGAAGTGAAAGATGTTGTTAAACATGAAGTCCTACCAAAGGAACCCGAGAAGATAGAGTTTGAGCTAAAGGAGGATGAATCAGACTCTACAACAGAAGAAGACTCAGAAGATGAAGAGCCACAAACTCCAGCTTTGAGAAGATCAGTTCGGGAAAGAAGGCAACCAGAAAAGTATAGTCCATCTGCTTTCTGTTCAGGTTTTGCCTTAACTATAACTGATGATGAACCCAGAACTGTCAGGGAGGCAGTAGATTCAGAGGATGGAAAACTATGGAAGGAGGCCATGGTTGATGAAATGGCATCCTTGCACAAAAATGATGCATGGGATTTGGTGGAGTTGTCGGCTAGAAGGAAGCCCATTGGGAGAAAATGGGTGTTTAAGAAGAAGATGAATGTAGAAGGCAAGGTGGAGAAATACAAAGCTCGGTTGGTAGCGAAAGGTTATTCCCAGGTGCCGGGAATTTATTTTGGTGATATTTTTTCTCCTGTTGCCAAAGTTACTTCTATTACATTACTTTTGTCTGTTGCTGCTGCATTTGATTTTGAGATAGAACAGATGGATGTGAAGACATCATTTCTTCACGGGGATATAGAAGAGGAGATCTACATGAAGCAACCTGAAGGATTTATGGTGAAGGGTAAGAAAGAACTGTTATGCAGGTTGAAGAAGTCTCTGTATGGGTTAAAACAGTCACCAAGGATGTGGTATCAGAAATTTGATAGCTAGATACGGGGACTTGGCTTCACTAGAAGCAAGGAGGATCACTGTGTTTATTTTAAATTAATTGGTGACCGTGTTGTTTATTTGGTCTTGTATGTGGATGATATGTTATTGATTGGAAATGACAAAGAAATTATCCAAGATTTGAGGACCCAACTGTTCTCCAAATTCGACATGAAGGATCTGGGTGCTGCAAACTATATTTTGGGCATGGAAATTAAGAGAGATCGGGCAAAGAGGAAGCTCTGGTTAAACCAGAGAAAGTATGTCGAGACTATATTGCAGAGGTTCAATATGCAGGATAGTAAACTAGTGAATGTTCCTATTCCTGTAGGTGTAAAGCTGTCTGCTGAACAGTGTCCCAAGACACAAGAAGAAGAGGAGTATATGTCCCGTGTTCCATATGCAAGTGCAGTGGGTAGACTGATGTATGCAATGGTCTCTACTAGACTAGACATTGCACATGTAGTGGGAGTATTGAGAAGGTTTATGTCAAACCCAGGGAAGGAGCATTGGACAGTAGTGAAGCGGGTTTTCAGATATTTATGCGGCACTAGTGATTATGGCTTGTGCTACCAGGGAAGACCAGGATTGGAAAGAATGTTGAACATTCATGGTTTTGTTGATGCAGACTTGGCTGGAGATTTGGACCAAAGAAGATCTACAAGTGGGTATGTGTTTAGCCTATTTGGAGGCGTAGTTAGTTGGATGAGTAAAAGACAGTCTGTAGTGGCTCTTTCAACTACAGAGGCAGAATACATAGCAGCCACTCATGCAAGCAAGGAAGCAATTTGGTTGCAGAGATTGTGTTCAAGTATGGGGTTGGTACAACAAGCTATAAGGATAGACTGTGATAGCCAAAGTGCAATTTTCTTGGCTAAGAACCATGCTTATCATTCAAAGACAAAGCACATTGATGTTCAATATCACTTTGTTAGAGATATGGTTGAGGCTAAAAGGGTGTTGCTGGTAAAGGTGGACACTTTGAAGAATGTTGCGGATGCATTGACGAAGTCTGTGAGCACTCAGAAGTTCTCTTGGTGTAGAGAAACAATGGGTGTTGAAGAATTGGCCCAATGACTAAGCTCTCCTGTGGCCCCCTGTGGAAAGAAAACAACAAGTGGGAGAATGTTTGGTATGTGTTATATTCTTTCCACGACTCACATGCTGGGAAGAGGGGGTTTATAGCCCCCTTTGCACTAGGCGCAACGGGGGGGTCACAGGGGAGGCGGTAGCCCCCCCTGTCGGGGTTCAGGGCAACACCCCGGCGAAAATTTTTGGTCCTTAATTTCCGGTGAGTAGTCCGCATCCATGGTTTTGTGCATGGTTTTGCACATGGTATTGGGGTACGATGGTTTTTGGCCCCTGGTATTTTTGTAGATCCGGTCAAGGGAACTACGGTTATGTTCTAATCCAGGGTTTATGGATTGGGGTTTATGTATGCTTCGGCATGTATATATATGTGTGTTGTAACACTAAAAGGAATATAATGAAAATCAAGCTGGTCGTCCCGATTTGGGATCCAGGGGAAAATCTCTGTGTTTATCTGTTTTATGTTTTATGCTCTCGCTATTGTTTATTTTCTGTTATAAGATTCGTGTGTAGATAATTTCTGTTCAGGGTTAAAACCTACAATTGAAAATAAACTAAAATAAATTCACATCATACCTCATTGGTAGCTCGACAATAAGGTACACTTGCAATTCTTATCACTTATTATTGCAACAAGTAAAGCTAACTCTTCGATCAAATCATCATGTATAAATATATCACATATGGTTATCTCAAAAGTAAAACATCATAATAAAAATTATAGATCACATGTAGCCATCATAAACGAGAATCATAGATCACATGCATAATAAAATTGAAATAAAATACTAATACTTATCCTTTAATTAATCCTTTCTGTATGCAAATCGGATCAGTTGCCACCCCAGAAAGCACCTAGTCTTTTTCTTCTCTTCAACCACGTACATATACACATAGTGTAAACCACACACATACAACCATGCATGGCATACAACACCATACAATCCATGCACCTACACCTTACATACAACACATACACCTACACTTGACGTACAACATGTTAGTCTCAGTCTTTGCATCCTGTCACTAGTGACCAAATGTACTCTTATCATGTAGAAATTATATAACTGATATGTTATATGTCTAAGATTCACACTATTTGAATTCATGCACAATATAGAATCTAGTCCACCATTGATCATCACATGCGGAAATTAAATCAATTGCAATGCACACATGAAACAATACAAATTCACACACATTAACACAGTTATTTATTGAGAAAGCCTGAACCTAAAACCCAAAATATTTGTATATAATATATGTCATATATATCATGTAAAAATCCTCATACAAAGCTTCTCACAAGCTCTCAGTACAATACAATCGCTACACACTAATCGAGCCTGATCTTGCAAATCCATGCACTGATCTCTGCCACCTGCTAGCCTGCCTCTACTGCACAATCTCTATTGAAGAGTGGCTCTGAATGAACTCGAATCCACTTGTATTGCACTACACAATACTCATTGGCATCTCCATCAATGTGTGGTGCAAAATCATGCAACACTATAGTCACAACTAATAGTCACACTTGCTCTTTCACCTACCTCTCCACTAGTCTCCACTGAAACTGTCCATGCACTATAGTTAACTGATGTACTCTTCAGTTGATTAATGAGTTATTAATTAGTTAATTAAATATTAATTAATTCACACCACTCTGACTAGTGTATCAATTAGTTAGACAAGATACAGCTAGCTCAACTGTGTCTAACTGAGTTAAACTGAACACAACTCCACCAACCACTTCTACAACTCCACCAAACTCTGTCACATGCATTCTAACTGAAATATCCATGCATTAGCTACACTTAACCCTTGGAAATTGCGTAATTCCTTCTATCAGCTCCCGTGCCACATCTGTGCACTTAACTGAAGTGCTCCAAGAGAATAAGATAATGTTCAGAGTCCAAATATTATTAAGAGCTAATAATATTTGACATATCTATTTTTAGAATAGCAATATAAAAATAGATTCTGCCCAATATGTCTAAAAATAGAATTCCATCTATTTTTCCAACTTGACCAACCATCCACAAATAGCAACCTGTAACTCATAGAATATGATCAACATGTCTAAAAATAGACATAGTCTAAAAATAGACTTTGCGCCAAAAATAGCCCGCGGGCCCACTTAGTGAAGGTGACTCTTTTCACTAAGCTCATCATCTTGTTGCAATCTCAACACTCCCTCTCAACAAGATAGGTATTATCTACCACCCTGATCTTGTCTCTATGGTATTTGAATTTTCTCCTAGTGAGCACCTTCGTCAAAATATTTGCATCCTGATCCTCCGTGGGAATGTAAGAAAGTAACATGATCTTTCGCTACACACAATCTCTGATATGATGGTACCGAATGTCAATATCAGAACCAAAAAAAATGACTAGAATCTTCCTCATCCATATAGCCTCGCATACAGCCAAACTTTTTTCCATGTACTCGGCCTCCGCTGAACTGAGTGCCATGGATCTCTGTTTCCTGTTGTAACAAGAAACTACTGTAGACCCGATACTGAATATACCTCCAGATGTCATCTTTCTGTTCATTGGGCTCCCTGCCCAATATGCATCTGTGAAGCCATGCAGCTTCAACTCATCCGACTATCTGTACCACAATCCATATCCCGATGTGCCCTTGAGATACCTCAGGACATGCTTGCCTGCCTTCCAAAAGAGATTGGTAGGCCTAACCATAGCTTGTGAAAGCTGGTTAACAACATAGCATATTTTTGGTCGTGTATTGACCAAATACATGAGCAAACCAACCAACTGTTGATAAACAGTGGCATCCACTACCTCTGTCGATGTAGCATGCTATTTCCTCCAACCACTAGGAAGAGGAGCGTCGATAGGCTTGTAGCCTTGCATGTTGAACTTCTCCAGTATCTCCCGGGCATACTTGCCTTGAGACACAAATAGTCCACCCTTCTACTGCCAAATTTCCAATCCTGGGAAATAATGAAGGAGGCCCAAGTCCTTCATCTCAAAATCCTTTGCAAGATCATCCTTGCATGAGAGTATCAACTGTTCATCACTAGTCAGTATCAAATCATCTACATAAAGTACAATGATTAGCAAATTACCCTCAATCACAATCTGGTATAGGCTGGGATCTACCTCACTCTTGTTAAAACCAAGTTTGATGAAATAACTGTCTATCTGTGTGTACCAAGCATGAGGTGCTTGTTTCAGACCATACAACACTCTCTTGAGCCTGCACACATGCAACTCATTGTTGAAGATTTCGAAACCTTTAGGCTGCTCTATGTACACCTCCTCCTCAATGACTCCATTGAGGAACGTAGTCTTCACATCCATCTGATGAATGTGCCAACCCATCTGCGCAGAGAGAGCAAGGATGCTCCGTATGGAAGAATACCTTGCAACAGGTGCAAAGGTTTCTTCATAGTCGATCCTCTCAATCTGTGAGAAGCCTCGGGCAACAAATCTTTCCTTATACTTCTCGACACTCCCGTCAGCAGCTTGCTTCACGTTGTAGATCCATCTCGAACCTACCACTGATTTCCCTTCCGGCCTTGGGACAATATTCCATGCATTGTTTCTGACAATCGAATCATACTCTTCAACCATGGCATCTACCCATGTAGGGTCCTCCACAGCTTCCTCGAAAGAGGATTTTTCTCTCACGATACACTTTCTCATCAGAGCCATGTATCCAGTATATCGGTCAGGTGACTGTCTCTATCTGCGATGTGATGTAGGTGCTCCTACAATATTCTCTGCATCAATATTCAGTCGCTCAGCTTCTGTAGTGCGCTTCCGCCCTCTGATGTTTGGTGCTACATGAGTGGTTTCTTCCACTCCATGAATCTCCTCTTATGTCTGATCCACATCCTGAGGCTCATCCTTAGGAACTAATAGCTCCTCATATGCATGCAAGTGTAGCTCCCTCTCAAGAAAACACTTCATGGCTTTCTCCTCGTGAAATATGATATCCCATCGCACAACAGTCTTCTGACTGTCTGGAAAATACACATGATAGTTGTGGGGTGTTTCTGTGTACCCCACAAATATCCCAACCTCTACGATCGGCTCCAGCTTCTTCTTGACATCCTTCATCACATGAATGTAAACAGGTGAGCCAAAAATATTCAAATGAGAAATATCAGGCTTCTTACCAGAAAAAGCCTCTTCGGGTGTACTCATGCCAAGTACTCTATGAGGACAATGGTTTTGCACATAAACTGCAGTGTTGCAAGCTTCAGCCCACAAGTGTATGGGAAGGCCCTGATCATGCAACATCACCCATGCAACACCCATGATTATTCTGTTCTTTTGCTTTGTGACCCCATTCTGCTGTGGGTTATGAGGTGTTATGAGATGTCTTCAAATTCCTTCTGCGCTGCAAAACTCCTTGAATTCTCCAGAGATGAATTCAACACCATTATCGCTCCTTAGAGCCTTCACCTGCTTCCCCTAGTTTTTCTCAACTAGTGCCTTAAACTCACAGAACTTTTAGAATGTCTCCCTCTTCTTCTGCATGAAGAAGATCTAGCACTTACGAGAAAATTCATTAATAAATATCACATAATACCTGTGCTTTACTGTTGAATCTACTAAGAAAGGTCCACACACGTCAATGTGAATTCTCTCAAGGATCATCGTGGTGCGACTATCCTTCTCATGAAAGGTGTATTTCATAATTTTTCCCAAAGTACATCCCTTGCACTAATCTAACTGCACAAGTGTACCCTTGGGAAGCCCGGTAGAAATCTGCTGCAAAATTTTCAAAGTGCCATGGTGAAGATGGCTCAATCTCCTGTGCCACAATTCGCTCTCATCCCGACTCACCATTCCTTCTGCTTTTCCTGCCATTGCTGCGAAATCATCTACCTGCAATTGATAAAGGTTCTTAACTCAAACCCCTATCCTCCAGCTCTCACCAGTTGTTGTTAAGTCCCTATATTAATAGTGTAGTCCCTTATTATGTTAGTGTAGCCCCACTTATTTTTATTATTGTACCCTTGTAACCCCCATATTGTTATTATTGTGCCCTTAAATTATTATTGTTAGGTTGGCTAGGATTACATTGTGGCCCACTAGGATTACATTATGGCCCCATGGACTCCTATTTATAGAAAGGAGGTTTTGTAAATTGTATCATCCAAGAATTGTTCATTTATGTAATGTATTGGAGGTTTCCCCCTCAAAGTGGCTCATTTCTAAGGCGTTGATATCTCTTTTCTTCTCTTTTGGAGCTGGTTACACAACATTTGGTATCAGAGCTTGGGATTCTAGGGTTTCGCTGCTCCAAACAGGTGATCGTGGCATTTTCGCTATAACTTGTTTTCTACGAAGTTTTAGAAGCTGAAATTTTTAGGGTGTGAAGCTGAAATCTGGAGGAAGATTGTCTAAAAATTTCAGAGCTTGGTTCGCAATATTTTCGGAGATATCATCTGGGGAAGTTAGGTTTTGTTTTCAAGCTCATAAACAGGTCATCGTGGAATTTTCGCTATAAATTTTTTTCTACGAAGGTTCAGAATCAGAAATTTGTATGGTGCGAAGCTGAAATCCTGAGGAAATTTGTCAAAAGATTTCAGAGCTTTTTTCGCAATATTTTTGGAGATATGATCTGTGGAAGGTAGTGCTTTTTCAGGCTCTTGAATTGCATCTCAAATAGGTGATCGTGGGAAAAGTTCAATAACTCTTTCTCTGGGCAGTGGATTTGAGTGCCGTAAAAATTGGTCACAAGCACACAGACTGTAGTTTTTTAACTATCAATTTCATAGACAAAGGAAAAAACAGTGAGATGTGGCAAGTCGTACAAGTTCGCTCTACTGAACTAGTCCATAATTAGGTCATTGTGGGAGATTGGACACAGCTTTGTCTTGGAGAATCCAAATTAGGTCCGACCTGTGGCATTAAAAAGATAATTCAAAGGGCTACTTTAGTGCTGAATTTCAAATATTTGAGGGCTGCAATCACAGAGATAATCCAATTTCAATATCGAGTTCCTCAAAATCAAGGAAAAGGTGTGTATATTTTTCTTTCCAAATTGCATAAGTCTTCTTTGAAGAATCAATTTGAATTGATTCCAAGGGAATATTAAAGAATTTTTGTCAGAAATGGTTTCTATTATGCCTCCTAAAAATAATTCCATACCCATTAATCCCTTAAAAAGCTATACTATGATGCATGAAGAGGAAGAGTTGCAGTATGAGATATCAAAATTACAGTACCAAGTGCAACAAGTTTCGATCTTACGAAGAGCAATCGAAGATGAAATAGATGGTTTAAAAGCAGAAATGAAGGCTAAGTTGGATGGTTTGAAGGATAAAATAATAGCAAATGTGGATGATAAATTAGTGGAAGATAACATCGAGCATCAACAAAAAGTTCTCCAACTCTCAAAGGATAACCCAACTTTGGTGCGGAATCTAATGAAACAACAGGAAGATCAACATGACATCGAAAGAAGTTATGAAGCGGTCACAAAAACAAGAACTCGACAAGTACAATCAATTTCATAGTATCTCAGCAAGTGGACGAACTTTCCTGTAAAATATTCCACATGGGAGGATGAGAATTTTATACAGAAGCATCAAGAAATAATCAAGCGTTGAGGACAACACTTGTTTGAAGGAGAGGGGCATGTTAAGTCCCTATATTAATAGTGTATCCCCTTATTATGTTAGTGTAGCCCCCCTTATTGTTATTATTGTACCCTTGTAACCCCCATTTTGTTATTATTGTGCCCTTAAATTATTATTGTTAGGTCAGCTAGGATTACATTGTGTCCCACTAGGATTACATTATGGCCCCATGGACTCCTATATATAGAAAGGAGGTTTTGTAAATTGTATCATCCAAGAATTGTTCATTTATGTAATGTATTGGAGGTTTCCCCCTCGAAGTGGCTCATTTCTAAGGCATTGATATCTCTTTTCTTCTCTTTTGGAGCTGGTTACACAATAGTTGCCTTACCGTGCAGGAAATCCTTTCCCTCGCTAAAGACAACATGATATCCCTTGTCTTCCAACATAGCCAGAGAGATCAGATTCTTCTTCAATCCTGGAACATGCATGACATCCTTCAATATGAAAGGTTTACCAAACTCCCTCTCAAAGGAAATGGTCCTGATACCAGTCGCACTATATCTATCATCATCGCCCATCTCAATGTGCACTCCAAGATCCTTCTCATCCAGATCACTCAACAAGTCTTTGTCTTCGGTCATATGAAAAGACACACCACTGTCAAGAAACCACACTGATCCCATCACACTTGAAACCAAGCATGCAATCAGCGAAAAATATAGCTCAAACTGTGAGGCTAAGGCCTCTCCAGCTGTAGATCCAGAAACCTACTTATTTTTCTTCTTCTGTGGACAATTAGTGGCGTAATGTCTCTGTTGGTGACAGTGAAAGCACTTCACCTTGGACATGTCCTGCTTCTTGCCTTTCGCACTGGATTGAGAAGGATTTTTCTTTCCCTTCCCTTTCCTTGCTTTGGCATCCAAAGCACAATTTTATTCATCTTCATTCTTCGATGAAGATCCATCCTTGGTACTCCACATTATCTCCTCCTGCACAAGATCCAACCAAAGTTGCTCCCATATTGACAGTTTCTCCCGACCATTGACATAGTCCTCGTAGCTATGCCAACTCTTCGGAAGCCCAAGGAGAGCCAAGATCACCAATTATTCTTCATCAACAGTAACCCCCACACTTCCCAGCTCATCCTTGCAGTGGAAAAACTTCGTGAGGTATTTCAGTATATTGTCGCCTTTCTCCATTTTTATTTTCCTGAGCTTGTCTTTGAGCACCAACTTCCTCTAGTCGCTGTTTCTTTGGAACAAGTCTGTCAACGATTTCCACATCAAGAATGGAGAAGATTTATCATGAATGCTAGACACTATGTGATCCTTCACACCTTCCAACAAAATCCTTCAACATTTTTTTGTCTTCTTTTGCCATGTGTCAAGTGTGGCAGCATCACTAGAAGTAGGTTTTGGAATTTCTGCATCTATGAACTCCTTCAACCCATTATCCTCCAACACTGCCTCCATCCTGTCCTTCCATGCAATATAATTCAAGCTGCCATCAAGGGCATACTCCAATTGCAATCCATTGAAAGACATTTCAATGAATGCTCAACTTCAACACCAAGAAAACACTGCAGCAAATTCGAATTCCACCAGCACAAAACTCAACCGCTTCAATAATTGCAATATACCCCAATGATCAATATCGCTCTGATACCATGTATAAATTATATAACTGATATGTTATATGTCTAATATTCTCCTGATCACACACTATTTTACTTCATGCACAATACAGAATCTATTCCACCATTGATCCTCACATGCGGAAATTAAATCAATTGCAATGCACACATGAAACAATAAAAATTCACACACATTAACACAGTAACATTCAACATATCTATTTTTAGACTGTCAATATAAAAATATATTCTACCCAATATGTCTAAAAATAGAAGTCCATCTATTTTTCCAACTTGACCAACCATCCACAAATAGCAACCTGCAACTCATAGAATATGATCGACATGTCTAAAAATAGACTTTGTGCCAAAAATAGCCTGCGGGCTGTAAGGATTCTAGACACCACATATCTCCATAATGGTATGATATTGTCGACTTTGGGCCTAAGCCCTCATGGCTTTGCTTATGGTCTTTACCCCAAAAGGCCTCATACCAATGGAGATATTTGTCCATCCTTATATACCCATGATCCTCCCCACTTCTAGTCAATGTGGGACTTTGGTCGTATACCCAACAATCCTCCCCTCGAACAAAGGACCATCGAGCCTCCCCTCAAACGATTATCCATCTGTCCACTCTCTACCAACCAGGATTCTCCGCTCCAAAGTGTTGGAAGCAGATGCCTTACATGGAGCACCACCTGCCTCGAGAGCTTGCTCTATCCCAGGTCAACTCCTCTTCACCGTGTTGGGACCAGGACACGTCCATGAAGAATCTGGAGCATACTTCATGTCTAACCGAGCTCATCCATGGATCCCATCGTGATATTACCAGGGCCCACCACCTTCATTCGGCATTCGAGGATTCATCCACTTCGCTAACATTGGGGCATGGCTCCGATACTACTTGTAAGGTTCTGGACACCACATATCTCCACAATGGTATGATATTGTCCACTTTGGGCCTAAACCCTCATGGCTTTGCTTATGGGCTTTACCCCAAAAGGCCTCATACCAATGGAGATATTTGTCCATCCTTATATACCCATGATCCTCCCCACTTCTAGTCAATGTGGGACTTTGGTCGTATACCCAACACGGGCCCACTTAGTGAAGGCGACTCTTTTCACTAAGCTCATCATATTGTTGCAATATCAACATATCATGTATTTTTACTGTCCCAAAGTAAAAATTTTGTCATTTCACTAGGTCTTCAAAGAAAAATTTAGTTACTGAGCATTAGGTCTAGGATTGTTTCCACTCTTTCAAAAATTTTAAATTGTTGGTCCATGTCATCAAATAAGATGAGTGCATCATCATTCAAATATTTTCATCATCATTTCAGTCATCTCCATCATGATTCCATTCAATTAAGAGTCTCCATTAGGTCATTATGGTTTCAAGGTCACCAAAATGCCATTTCATGCGTAAAATCTAGCAAATTGAAAGAGTGGTAATAAATGAAAGTTTCTTCAAGAATTTTGATTTTTAAATCTAATTTTAATGTTTCTATATGTAATAAGTTTTCTAAATTTCCAAATTTTCAGTTCAATGTTCCAAGGAAGATCCAAAAATTTTAGATTACAAAATTTCCAAGGATGTGAAGTCAAAAAGAAGAAAGAAAGTCATGGTTCAAAAAGTGATGTGGGTCCCATTATCACTCAAAGAAAGATATTGCATGCTTATAAAAGGGCCAAAAAGTGACAAATGAAATTCATTTGCACTACTCTTTCCTTTCATTATCGAGACCCTCCTTCATTTGGTGAGAAAAAACATGTTTTTTCAGGCCAAAGTGGAAAAAATTGGGAGGCGCTGCGCATTTGTGAACTGCGCTGTTGTGAACTACACTGTGCACGGAGCAGAGTTGCCCAATTTTTCTCAAAAACTCACCAAATTCAAAATTTCAGCTACCATTTCATATTTTCCATTCTCGAAATCATTACAAAAAGTATACTCATTTTGAAGCCCTCTCTTCCTTTGTAAACCAAGTAATGAGAACAAGTTAAGTTCCCTAGGGTTTTATACAAATTTCATGCTTTTGGTTGAAAAATGGTCAATTGATGTTGTGAAACCCTAGTACCACTATCGCTCCACCTTTTTTTCTACTTATAAATCATTCCCATACTTCAAAAACCAATTCCCATAATTTTTGCATCAGCTCCATACAAAGCCTAGCCCTATTCTACCAAATTGGGCCATTTTTCTAGCTAGGATAGCCTTTTTCTCTTTTCCACACCCTCCCCTCACTCATTTCCTAAATCTTCATTTTTCCCTACTCACTAAAATCACTCCACTACATTCCCTAAACCCCTTACACTCTTTCACACACCATCCCTAAGCTTCTACACTCAGACCCTAGCCCCTACACCATCATCACTACCCTACGTTGTGTTTTTGGCAGCCTCCTAGACCTAGAACTGTAATTAATTCCCTATGTCTACTCCTACCTTCCATACCTCCATTTCCACCTCCCATACCTCCCTAAGACCATTCCCTACCTCCCAAATTTTTCCCATCCCATTTTCCCTCTCCTAAACCCTCCATCTTACTCCTTTCCCACCATCCCATGTTTTGCACCAATAAGGTTTTTCCCTCGCAAAGCACCTATGGAGGAAGAGAAGAATCCATATAATAAGGGAGTTCAGATGTCAAAATCTCCTTGAGAGGGCTAAAAGATATAATAAGCTTCAAAGGCACATGGACACTCATCACTACACCAGGCATTTGATCTCCAAGGTCAAAGTGAAACAATTGCGGGCAAAACTCAAAGAAACCATAAGCAGCCAAAACGAGAAGGGTAAGTTGGATTTACTTGCTGATTCATTCATTGTTGCATAACATACCTCATCAGGCATCTCTGAACCAATTTTGAGAAGAGTTGGACAACTTTTTTTATATTGGTGCAAGTTGGTGCAGTTTTGAAAAATTTGGCACACATGAACAATTTTTCTTCAAATGTATTTCTAACCAAATAGAGGTGAATTTTCCAAAATTGAAAGAGATTTTTTTCCATACTAGACTAAGGAACAAAAACCTCCTTTAGTTTATACAAAACTATTATGATTTGGGATAAATGTCAAAATACAATTTCCACAGGAGGTTTTCTACACTTCTGGACAACTTGCCTTTAAGACCATTTTTCAGGGGTTTAGAGAAGGTGTTCTACAGTGATTGATGACTCCATTGAGTATCAAAAATCCTAATATTTACAATGATACTTTCATATCTTTATTTTTACCATTGGAAGGCCTCAAAAATTCACTTTTTCAAAGTGTGTTGCGCACAGGAACATTGCGCTACACATAGAGACACCTTGCGAGAATGAGTTTTTGAAGGCCTTCCGATGGGCCATTTTCAAAAATTAAGTGTTATGGAAACTAGATAGGAAGGGATAGTTTACCATTCTCTAATATTTCCATTTTGACTTTAGGAAGGTGCCCAAACATGGCCTCTAAGTTGACATTGTGCATCTGCAAATTTCTGAGTTTTCAATTACAGATTTCACTCTATAATTTTTGTGAATTCCTAGTTTAACTTTTGTAAAAGAGAAAATATGAATGTGGATGAATGTAAAAGTAAAAATGTAAATTTAAATGGTAAATATGGAGTTGAATAGTTGTCTTATCCTCCATTTATTGCTTTGAGGATATGTCTCTTAGTGGTTAGATAAAGGAGGAATTTGTTGTTCAACCTCCCTAGTATGTAGTAGACTTCAGATAGGTGCCTGAAATTGAATTTATTGTTGGAAAATTCGACCTTAGTAGCTATATGAGGCCTTTTTTAATCATTTCCAAGGGCTAGAACATTGGACATTGAACTATTGTATTATATTTTGATCAAGTAATACAATGAATACGAAGAAAATTTGCATCTTAAATTTAGGGATTCATGTGGTGAGCTTGTATGGCTATGTTTCTCTTTAGTAAGTCACTCCATTGAATACTTTCTCTTTCCATTACATATCTATTTATTTCACTCATTTCCTTTACATTTCTTTAAGCATGATTCATGCTTAATTCATTCCCTGTTTTGATGAGATGATGATGTTGTGTTTAATTTCTTCTTAAGGAATGAATTCATATTTATATGCTTGTTCATGATATTTATTTTCATCCTACACCATAATCATATAACCTATTTGGTCATTTGAGGTTTTGTACCTTTCCCCTTCATTCCCCTGTAATTTTTTCTCTTGTAATCCTAAAAGAGTTTTCAAGCATAGCTCTAAAGGTCCATTTTTATCCAACACAAAAATCCAAAACAACCAAACCCTAATATGCATATCTGGCCTAAAATATTCATGATCGAGCCAATTTGGCTATGAATCTCATTGAGATAGCCCTCTCATCTTATTAGTGCTAGCTACTAGGTCAAACTGGTATGTGGTTACCTTTGCTGGTCTCCTTCTCAGCCTTCAGAGATTAGGTGGAGTTATAACATCTTGGCATTGTTGTCAGGGAATGAAGAGATAGATCTTCCCTAGATGTACCATAATTTCATGGAATTCTAGTCCTATGGGTGATAGGCCCTAGTCTTCGTGAAGGCTGATTTGAAAATTGCAGAGAACCGATTTGCAGAAACAAAGAATATTCTGGCTTCGAGAAGATACACAAGATCGAATCCAAATCCTCATCCAAATTCTCTAGTTGAAGATCTATAGAAACTTATTCGAAAGCAGAGATCCCAACACTTAGAGTTTCAATCGGATCCTTCTCCATTGGTAAGAGCTTCCTCATTACCTGCAAAATTATTATCTCTTGAAGACATTCCATTTGATTTGAAGTTTGAGTTGTCTCTGTTTAGGTCTAAGTTGGAAACTTCATTGTTTGAGATAGTATTTCATCCATTCAGATTAACTGAAGTAAAATAATTATCCTTGGTATTTTTTGATTCCCTGAAACTTGAAGATAGTTTACTTTCCGAAGAATCTAAATCCGAATCAGATTTTGATAGAAAATTCTGGAGTTAGTTTGATAGGCTTGAAAAATTAGCTAATCAACTTCAATACACATCTGAAAAAGCCATCATCTAATACTAGTAAGATTCCTTCTTCATTCCGACACAATCTCAATCGATTGTTTCCTCCTCCTCCATCCCTTCTACTTCATTAGTTTCTTAGTCTACCCCTCCCATTGTTACTCTTGCACCACATTCATCAGGATTCATGGCGATATTTGCACCCCTGGTTCTACCTGGTCAACTTGCACCCTTGCCACAAGGCTATGGTTAGAGACTCCCTCTCTTTGATGAGAATTCTGAAATTACTGCCAAACAAAACTTAGTCAACATCACTGATTTCATTGACATAGAAGAGATAGGTGATGATGATACGAAGATGAGAATCATTGCCCAAAGCTTT
Source organism: Pinus albicaulis (assembly GCA_034641835.2). Classification (NCBI taxonomy): domain Eukaryota; kingdom Viridiplantae; phylum Streptophyta; class Pinopsida; order Pinales; family Pinaceae; genus Pinus; species Pinus albicaulis. Next base: position 517,807,165 of record CM076570.1, read on the forward strand.
TCTGGAGATGTAAAAACTTGGTTCTGATCTTTGACTTCCCATTCGATAGGAAACCCATAACAAATGACTGATGCATTCATAGCCTGATGGGAAGTGAAAAATAATCCACTGCATATTCTTTATGAGTATGAAAACTTGAAGAGATATCCAAATGATTCAGTTCATGATTTCACTGCTCGTTTCAACCGAGTGTATAGTTCAATCCCAAATGAGATCAAATCTCCTCCAGGTTTATCTCTCTTGCACTATCTGGATGCTTTTGATCCGGACATGGCATACCTGCTCTAAGAGAGAATTCCTGCAACACTAGAATATATGCAAAGAAATGCAGTCAATGTCGAAGCAAACTTGTTAATTAAAAAGTCAAAAATAAAAGGTGAGAGAAAAGTAGCAATCAAGGAAGAACCATCCACATCCTATCAGGTCAAATTGAATACTTTGATAAAGACAATGGAAAGGATGGTTGATAGGATTCCCATCACTGAAAGACATCCAGAAGCACATGTTAGAAATCCTAATTTTCGAGGTCAGCAACAACAACCTCAGTTTAGGATCAAACATAGGGAACAAAGAGCTCTAGAGCAGCCAACACAACATCATATTCATACACCTTTGCAAAAAATTATGCTCGAGGGGTTGAAGAAGAAGATGAGATTGTGGAAGAAAATCATTTATTTACAGCATATGGACAACCTATATTCTTGACAGAGGATGAAGAATATATTGAGAAAATAGACTTTCTTAAAGATGAAGATTACATGCTTGCAAATTATCAGGAGTTGGAGGTTCAGTCCGATGATTATCACCGAGGTTATCTAAATGAACTCAGCTCACATCAGAGTAAATATTCATTGAGAAGTAGAGATGTTCCTATCACTCCTATTTAGAAGAGGGCCTCCTAGAAAAAATATACTCAGCCTAAGAAAAATCCTCAAGGTAATCAGAACAAAGGAAAGGAGCCTGCAGCTGAAAATCAGATCAAGACCAATCAAGCATCTACAAGGACACCAAGAAAATAAAAAGAAATTCAGAAGAAGGAAACTACAACAAAGGACCAGATCGACAAGAGGGACACTGCCATTAAAGAGGAAGATAAGCAATCAATATTTTTAGCTTAGAAAATGAAATCTCTAAGTTAAAAGTCTCTATCCCTTTAATTGAGCTTGTAAAAAACAATCAATACAAATCTCACATGGAAAAAATGTTGAATTTAGATCCTTTGTATGATACGATAAATGTTGAAGATGATCAACCCGAGCTCATTTTGGGTCTAGCCATAGATGGCCAGGTAGAAGATAGTGAAGTTCCCCCATTGTATCTGAGTCTAAGAATTCATCAGTGTATCCTTCACAATGCCATGGTTGACTTTGGAGCTTCCCATAACCTGATGTCGAAGGCCATTATGGAAATAATGGGCTTGGATATAACTCATCCTTACAATGATATTTAATTATTTGATTCTGGTAGAGTGCGTTGTCTTGGTCTCATAAAGGATTTGCTAGTTTCACTTGAGTAAATCCCAGAAAAAAATGTCTTGATGGATGTGGTAGTAGTTGATATACCACCATGGTTTAGCATGTTACTGTCAAGGTCTTGGGGAGTGAAGTTAAGAGGTACTTTGCAATTGAATTTATCTTATGCCACCATCCCAGTTTTTGGACAATTAAGGAAGTTCTACCTAGAAACAAAGATGAAATATATGATTACCAGCAAAGAGAAACCCAAAAATCATCCTATTAATGTTGTACATATAGATCTTGAATATTTTATTTTGTTTAATGATAGTGGTTTAAATGATGTAGATATTCAGCTCATAGAAGTAGAAGAAATTCGAGAAATTTCCAATAATTTCAGAGCCGTTTTATATGAGAAAAAAGGAAGTCAGCCTAGTTCTTTAGAGTAGTCATCTGATAAGTCATAAAAATATTCAGAACGGATTGAAGAAGTGGCCCGAAAAGATGAGAAAAAATAGAATGCAAAATTCCAACTTCCAGATGATGAGAATGGTCTTTGGACCATGGATTTCGATGGTGACTTAGGGAAATATGGGATAGACATCATAATTTGGATCCGTAGTCCTCTTCATCAGCCAAGTAAAGTTCCAAAAAGTGTAAGATTATGTTAATATAAGTTGGCTTTCGATTTTTCTAATAATGAGGTTGAGTATGAGGCATTGATCACCAACCTCAAAATTCTGAAAAATTTGGGCGCGAAAAGAATTTATGTATATGGCGACTCTAAGTTTGTAATCAAATAGGTAAAAGGGGAATACCAGGCTAATCATCCATGAATGAGAGCATATATAAATGTTGTACTTGATATCCTAAAGAGGTTTCCTGAACATACATTGTCAGTAGTACCAAGAAATCATAATCTTATGGTAGATTCTCTTGCTATAGCAGCAAGTAATTTTAAGATTCCCATATATTCTAATAGGAAGTTTGAAATTTATGTCAAACATTGACCAAATTTCCCTGAAAACTTGAGGTATTGGCAAGTTTTTTGGGATGACAAATGGGTGAACAATTTTATGCAAAATGAAGGTGAATTTGAGAATTCCTTTATTGATGAAGTTTATGATAAATATGATCAAGTCATCAAGGTCACTCAAGTTAATGTATTACAACTAAAGGATAACAACATTCCAAGGGGTCTTGTACCTTTGGAAGAATTTTTTGATCAATGTGATGTTGCTAGAAATCCAACCATGTTTCCTACTGAGAAAGGTGTTGAGGATGTGAACATTAGAACAGTAGATAAGCCCAAGATGGTCAAACTGTCCAAGTCCTTATCTCTAGAGGTAAAAGACAAATACATTGCTTTGTTGTCTGAATTTTCTAATGTATTTTCTTGGGACAATGCAGATCTAAAAGTTAATGATAATAATATCATTCAATATACAATTCTGGTAAAACCTAACCAAAAGGCCTTCAGAAAAAATCTTATAATAATCAACCCAAGGTTTTTGATGTCGATAGAGAAAGAGGTAAATAAAATTTTCAAAGATGGTATCATTGTTCCCATCAAATTTTCTAATTGGATGTCAAATCTGGTTCTAGTAAGAAAGAAAATGGGAGAAATCCAGCTTTTCATTGATTTTAGAAACTTAAATAAGGTGTCTCTAAAAGATAATTATCCCCTTCCCAAGATGGACCATACCTTAAAGAGAGCGGTTGGGGCTTCCCGAATGTCTCTTCTTGATGGATATTCAGGATACAATCATATTTTAGTGCATAAGGATGATCAAGACAAGATTGTTTTCATGACACCTTGGGGCACATTCAAGTATGCTAAAATTCCATTCAAGCTCAAGAATGCAGGAGCCACCTTTCAGTGGGTGATGGACATAATTGTTGCAAATGAAAAAGATGTTTTATTAGTTGTGTATCTTGATGATTTGATAATTTTATCTCATTCTAATGGTGAGAATTTGTATCATTTGAGAATTTTACTTCAGAAATGTAGGACATTTGGGATTTCACTTAATCCCAAAAATAGTCATTTTTCCATGGAGGAGGGCAATCTTCTCGGTCATATAATCTCCAAATATGGTATCCGGATTGATCCTTATCAGATTAAGGCTATTCAACAAATTTATTTTCCATGCAGTAAGAAAGATATTCAAGCTTTCAATGGTAAGATGAACTTCTTGAAAATATTTATTCCAAATATTGCCGAGCATCTTCAACATATGACCAACATTCTAAAAAGGACGGTGAGGTAAAGTGGTCGGAGTATTCAAAAAATTCTTTTTAATTCAACAAATTTTGCCTTAACTAAAACTCATATTTTGATCATCCCCAACTACTCCATTTATTTCATCATATTTTCATTTGCCTCCAAACATACCTTGGTTGCGGTTTTTATGCAAAAGAAGGATAAGACCAAGCAACCCATTGAATTCTTTAGCCGTACCATCAAGGATGCAGACCTTAGATATAACATCATTGAGAAGAAAGCATTGGCATTGGTAAAGGCATTGAAGGACTTTCAAGTGTATATCCTTCATTCACATATTCTAGCTTATGTCCCTAATGCAGCAGTGAAAGATGTACTAATGCAAATTGATCCGGAAGGCAGAAGAGGAAAGTTGATAGCATCTATGCTAGAGTATGACGTCGATATCAAGCCTACAAAGGTTATCAAAGTTCATGGATTAGCCAAGCTTATGGCTGAATCAAATTTACATGCTCTTGATATTAACCTCATTTCAATTATGTCTGATGAAGAAGATGATGGCGTAGTCATGCAGGTATATGATATTTTTCTCTCATCTCCTCGGTATTATAATATAATATATGTTCTTCAACATCTTAATCCTCCTCTAGACATGTCTAAAAGTAAGGGTAGGCCATTTTAGTTGAAGGCTTCCAAATACTAAATTTTTGACAATGCTCTATATTGGAAAGACCCTAGAGGTGTCTTGCTAAACTATTTGGTAGAAGATGAAGACAAGTAGGTGATGAATGATTTCCATAAAGGAGATTGTGGAGGTCACATGTTTTGGAAAACCACGACAAATAAGGATTTGAGGTCTGGATATTATTGGCCTACTCTTTTTGCATATTTATATAAAAAAATGATGAGATGTCATGAGTGTCAGATATTTCAAGGTAAAAGGAATCTTCCCCCATTTCCTTTGCAGCCTATATCCTTGAAAGAACCATTTCAGTAGCGGGGCCTTGACTTTATTCGAGAAATTCACTCTGCATCATCTTCTCAACATAAATGGATCTTAACAGCTATCGACTATTTCACCAAATGTATCGAAGTGATCCTAACAAGGCAAGCAATAGATTTAGTCATTATTCAGTTTTTGGAGACTAACATTTTGTCTCGTTTTGGTTGTCCTCACAAGATCATTACAGGTAATGCGTCTACATTCAAGTCAAATAAAATGGTTGAGTTTTGTGAAAAGTACAACATAAAATTGGGGCACTCAACTGCATATTATCTACAAGGTAATGGATTGGCCGAATCTTCTAATAAATCTTTGATCAATATCATAAAGAAGATGTTGGAAGCAAACAAGAAGAACTAGCATAGGAAGCTTGTTAATGCTCTGTAGGCAGACAAGGTGAGTAGTAAGAATTCAATAGAAATGTCTCATTTTCAATTGGTATATGAAGTATATATTGTTTTCCCTACATCACTCACAGTCCTAGTTATGAAGTTGTTACAAGAAGCAGGTGGTGAAGAGAATGATCTATAACACCAGATCAATCAGATGATCCATATTCAACAAACTAGAGATGAGGTCTTTCAGAACACCTCAAAGCTTCATGAAAGGATAAAGAAAGTATATGACCACAAGACAAAGGAAAATGATTTCAATATTGGAGATGTGGTCCTTCGTTGGGATGCTAGAAACAAGGAAAAAGGTAAGCACGATAAATTTGAGAACCAGTGGAAAGGACCATGCAATATTTCAGCCTCTCGCGGAAAACATGAATTCCTATTGGAAAAAATGAATGGTGAAGATTTATTAGGGGGACTAGTAAATGGTATGCTCCTTAAGCATTACCTTTTCTGATGCAGATTTCTGAAAATTTCCCAATTTCATTGTACATATCAGTTTAATTTTTCTTCAAAGTGTGAAGTGGAGAATCATCGAAGCTTGGAGCTTGAGGTGAATGCCATAAAGTTCCATTGATTTTTTTTTGTTTTAAAAGTGTAGTTAAAGTCAATTTCGTCGAGTTTTGAGTAATTTTATCATGTCAAGTTTTCAGTATTCAGTCTGGTTTTTAGCTTTTGACTCCATGCCCAATGGTTAGGCTACTTGGTCTATGGTGTTATTGACACATCCAAGGAGCATCCATCCCCAGCTAGAGCCAATGTTAGTGCTGGCCATCAGTCACTGATAAAATGGACTTTGAGTAATGCTCTTGTGGTCAGAGAATTACTCGTGTAGGATTTCACTGTGTCTCTTCAAAGAAAAAACTTCTCATCGTACTTAGTTAAGTTTCTCATTAATTCTTTAGGGTTTCAAGGTCACCAAAATGCCATTTCATCTATAAAATCTGGCAAATTGGAAGAGTGGTAAGAAATGCAAGTTTCCTCAAGAATTTTGATTTTTAAATGTATTTTTTATGTTTCTATATGTAAAAGTGTTCTAAAGCTCCAAAGTTGCAGTTCAATGTTCCAAGGGAGATACAAAAAGTACAAATTACAAAATGTCCAAGGTTGTGAAGTCAAAAAGAAGAAAGAAAGTCATGCTTCAAAAATTCATGTGGGGCCCATTATCACTCAAAGAAAGTTGTTACATGCTTACAAAAGGTCCAAAAATTCACAAATTAAATTCATTTGCACTCCTCTTTCATTTCATTATTGAGACCCTCCATTTGGTGAGAAACAATGCATTTTTCAGCCCAAAGTGGCAAAAATTGGGAAGCGATGCGCATATGTGAACTGCGCTACGCATTTGGAGTAGGCATTATGCATCCTTAAACTGTGCTGTGCATCTGTGAACTGTGCTACACATTGGGTAGACTTGCCAAAATTTTCTCAAAAACTCACCAAATTCAAAATTTCAACTACCATTTCAGATTTTCCATTCTCCAAAGCATTACAACAAGTAAGTACACTCATTTTGAAGCCCTAGGGTTTTATGTAAATTTCATGCTTTTGGTTGAAAAATGATCAATTGATGATGTGAAACCCTATTACCACTACCCCTCCACCGTTGTTTGCTATTTATACATCATTACCATACTTCAAAAACCATTTCCCATCATTTTTCATCATCGACCTACAAACCCTAGCCCTATTCTAAAAAATTGGGCCATTTTCCTAGCTAGGACTGTGCTTTTCTCTTTTCCACCCCATCCCCTAACTAATTTCCTAAATATTAATTTTTACCTACTCACTAACATCACTCCAATCCATTCCCTAAACCCCTTACACTCTTTAACACACTATCCCTAAGCTTCTACATTCAAACCCTAGTCCCTACACCATCATCACTACCCTACGCTGCCTTTTGGGCAACCTCCTAGACCTAGACCTATAATTAAATTCCCTAGGTCTAATCCTACCTTCCCTACCCTGATTTCCACATCCCATACCTCCCTAACACCCTTCCCTACCTCCAAAATTTTTCCCATCCCCTTTTCCCTCTCCTAAACCCACCATCCTACTCCTTTCCCACCATCCCCTATTTTTCACTAATAGGGCTTTCCCCTCGCAAAGCACCTATGGAGGAAGAGAATAAGCCCTATAACAAGGAGGTTAGATTTAAACAACTCGTTTAGAGGGATAACATAGATAAAAATTTCCAAAGGCACATGGCCACTCATCACTACACCAGGGATTTGATCTCCAAGGTCAAAGTCAAACAATTGAGGGAAAAACTCAAAGAAACCCTAATCAGCCAAAAGGAGAAGGGTAAGTTGGATTTTCTTGCAGATGCATTCATGGTTGCATAACATACCTCATCAAACATCTGTGGACTGATTTTAAGAAGAGTTGGAGCAATTTTTTTATATTGGTGCATGTTGGTGCAGTTTTGAAAATTTTGGCACATATGAACAGTTTTGCTTCAAAATGTGTTTCTTACCAAATCAAGTTGAGTTTTCAAAAAGTGAAATATTTTTTTGTCCATAATATACCAAGGAACAAAAAAATCCTTCAGTTTATGCACAGGTATTATGATTTGTGACAAATTCCAAAATACAATTTCCACAGGAGGTTTTTTGCAGTTCTGGACAACTTGCCTTCAAGACAATTTTTCACGGCTTTGGAGAAGGCGTTTGCAGTGCTTGATGGCTCCAATGTGTAGCCAAAATCCTAATATTTCCAATGGTACATTTTTATATTTATTTTTACCATTAATAGGCCTCCAAAAGTCACTCTTTCCAAGAACGTTTCACACAGGAACACTGCACTGCGCATAGAGACACCTTGGGATAATGCGTTTTTGAAGGCCTTCCCATGGGTTATTTTAAAAAATTGCAAGTGTTATAGAAACTATACAGGCAGGGCTTGTTTACTGTTCTCTCATATTTCCATTTTGACTTCTGGAAGGTTCCCAAAAATGGCCTCCAAGTTGGCACTGCATATCTTCAAATTTCTCAGTTTTTAATTACAAATTTCACTGTGTAATTTTTGTCAATTCCGAGTTTGAGTTTTGTAAAAGTGAAAATATGAATGTGGATGAATGTAAAAGTAAAAATTTAAATGTAAATGTGAAATATGGAGTTTAATAGGTGTCTTATCCTCTATTTATTGCTTTGAGGATATGCCTCTTATTGGTTAGATAAAGGAGGAGTTTGTTGTGTAACCTCCCTAGTGTGTAGGAGACTTTAGATAGGTGCACGAACTTGATTTTATTGTTGGAAAATTCAACCTACAAGGGAGGATTTAGACCTCAGTAGCTATATTAGGCCTTTTTTAATCATTTCCAAGGGTTGTGACACTAGAAATTGAACTAGTGTATTCTATTTTGATCAAGTAATACAGAAAAAAGCTGTAGCTTAAATTTAGGGATTTGTGTGGTGAGCTTGTATGGCTATGTTTCGGTTCAGTAAGTCACTCCATTGAATGTTTTCTCTTTCCATTACATATCTATTGCTTTCACTCATTATCTTTACAGTTCTTTAAGAAAGAATCATGAGTAATGCATGCCCTGTTTTGATGAGATGATGATGTTGTGTTTAATTTCTTCTTAAGGAATGAATTCATATTTATATGCTTGTTCCTAATATTTCTTTTCATCCTACACCATAATCATTCAAACTATTTGGTCATTTGAGCTTTCCTACCTTGCCTTTTCATTCGCCTACAATTTTTGCTCTTGTAACCCTAAAAGAGTTTTCAAGCCTAGCTCTAAAGGTCCATTTTCATCCAACACCAAAATAAAAATAAACTAAACCCTAATCTACATATCTAGCCTAAAATACCCATGATCTAGTCAATTTGGTTGTGAGTCTCATTGAGAGAGCCCTCTCATCTTAGTAGGGCTAGCTACTTGGTGAAAGTGGTCTCTTGTTACCTTTATTGGTCTCTTTCTCAGCCTTCGGAGATCCGGTGGAGTGCTAACACAACACAACACATACACCTGCATCTGGTGTATGACACAACACATACACCTACACCCAGTGTATGAAACAACACAATACATATGCCTACACCTAGTGTACAAGACAACACAATACATACACCTACACCCGGTGTACAACACAATACATATATGAATATGGAGTACAACACAAATAATACACATGTCGTGATACCACAACTACACGATACACATTCACAGTACCACACATATACAAAATAGCATGTACAAAATGAACATAATACCACATATGCGCAACACAACTAGTACAACATGCACACAAAACCACATATGTGCAACACATCCACTACGACATACACACAATACCACATTGTTGGGCCACTAGTTTGTCATTATTATTATCACTTTTTAACACCTTTTCATCCATTTCTACCATTCTTTATCATGTAATTTATCATGGTTTATCATATAATTCCATTTTATAATTATTGATGCTCTTATGGATAAATCTTATTTCCTCTCCTTTATTTTTAATAAATTGATGATTATTATGCATGATTTTACCAATGATGGTTTATTAATAATTTTTTTGTAACATCACTCACCATTTTAGCCTCCAAGATATTTTTTAGATTGCATATTTGATCTCCAACTCATCATTAAATATTCCAACTTAGAAATTTGCTGGAATAAGAAGTGACATTTTTGCATTGGACGGTTTGGGAAAATGGAGAAGAATCTGGAAAATCCGAAACATGGGTTTTGTCCAGAAGGAGCCGAATTAACTTTTTAAAGGGAAATTTTCCCAAATTCGGTTCGTATTAAGAGAAACAGAAGGTTCTCTAAAGAAAATTTTCTCATATTCGTTGTTGCAGCCGTTTTCCAAATTATCTCAGTTGCAATACCAAATTCAACCTATTCTTGTTGAATGATTGATGGAAAGATATTTCAGATATGAACTTACTGATCAATTTGTTGTGAACAATCCAATTTTTTTATGGGAATAATTTTGTAATCATCTCTGTTGTAACTTCTCTCTGCTCTCTATGTATTTAAATGAAAAATAGAGATCAAAGAAGCAGAGGATTTATGAGAATAATTATGGAATTATTAGGGGATTATTAGATTAGAGATGATAAGAGGACATAGCAGAAAGCGGAGAATGTAAATCAGATCATATCATATATTGTATCATGTTTCTTTCATTTATGTATCATTTTATAATGAACAGAACATAGTTATGAAAGAAAGATTTGTATTGTAATGATTTCCATGATTAATACATAGTTTGCATTGTTGTTCATTCAATTGTTCTAGAGTAACTAAGCAGTGTTCGCTGGCGGCTAAGGGCCTGGTCTCTGGTGAATTTCGTTGCTATTATTTGTGCTATACCTTTCCATTTACTACAAGTATATTATGCTTTTTTGCTTTACAGTGAATTACTTTTGATAGTTTAGATTTCTATGTTTATTCCCTTGAGTGTACATTTCCAATTTATTAGTTGCTTGTTAAAATAATTGGCTTTGATTAATTAAACCATAAACTGTTATATCCACTACTTTTCTTTTCTTCGATAGTTTAGATTCAGCTGAAAGAGATCAGTTAATGCTTCATTTCTCTCGGTTGATTGTCCTTTGAATTGGTTGAATTAAAGAATGAATCACATTTTTGGATTATAATGCATAGATGAATTACTTTCTTTAAAGCTTCAGATTTATGATTACATCTATATTAAAACGATTGGTTTTACCATTACTCTCTAGGTTTATAGCTTGCACATATTGTGTACACTCTTGAAAGAAAAATACTTACCCAGGTTGATAATTAATGTGAGGCAATTAGGAGTTTTAAAAGACACCTTTTAGCACCCAACATTTTAGACACCCTGTCAATGTTTTGGTTCAAAATTTTTCGTTTGAAATCCAAATGGAGTGATTCAAATTGGATTGGTAAGTAGAAATCAAGGGCTACTTAGGATAGAAACATGTTTTTAAAATATTCACTTTTGGTCCCTCAAAACATGACTGTCCCAACTCTGTTTTCAGAAATTTCATCAAGCCCGCAAGCCAATAAAAAAATGATATTCAAGCAATTTTTCCATATTGGTGATAAAAATAAATATGAGTGTTTGTAAAACTGTTATTTTCAATATAATACATCTACATACAAAAATAAATTAAAATATTTATCACCGATGTTGATTTCCACAACATGTTGCAACAAAAACAATTATTTTTACATAATAATAAAAATGTATTTATTTATGTCCTTATTTATGTATTTTCTACACTAACCTACTCTTCTTTGAAAAATGAATATGTTTACATATAAGAGTACTTCCAGTGGATTCATTTTCGAAATAAGGCCTCTAGTATGTACATACACAAATTTGAAAAATGCATGTTAATAAATAGCAGGGTATGAGAAGCCAACTTCCCTTGAAAAGATGGTGCCAAAAATTGTTGAAGTATGGAGTGATGCTGCAAACAAATGGAGTGAAAGAAATATTCAATGTATCCCTTACTTTCTTGATTTCCCATAGCCATCATATCATGAAGTTCTTGAGTGTTTAAAATGGCTTGTTGATGTAGGCCGGAAGAAACCTCATTTTCTTTCATAAGCTCTACAATTTTTGGATTTGATACATTCTGAATCTCAGTATAAGTTTTCTCCAATGGTGCATTTGAGATAGAATGGGTGGAAAGGGTGGGTAAATTTTGCAGTACAACACTGTAAGCATGTTGTGCTGGTTTATTATGGTGAGGGTGTGGAATGCGTTGAGCGGGAAATTGAGTAGGGAATGGAGCATTTTGATGATGTAGTTGATTGGGTTGAGTGGATGATTTTGATAGGAAAGCAAGATGTTGTGGAAGAGCTGGTGGAGAATATGGAGGATGTGTTTGTGCTACAAGATGAGGGAGAGTAGTCATGCAATCATAAGATGAACCATGCCAAACTTGTAGACAAGATTGGTGGGGGTTATATCGAGATTGACATTTCTGCCCTAACACATGAGTATTCCATAATGGATTATACAAGTAAAAAAATGGAGGGAAGTGTTTTGAACCATACATGTAGACCACGATTTCCATGGTTTTGACATTGTTGCAGCTTTTCCATCTCTTTGATATGATACTTCCATCCTAGATAAGGAAGAGTGAGTATCTATGGGATGCTCCTTTTGGCAATGAGGGAAAAACACTTCTTCAATTTCTTGATTTTTCTGAACCTGTAAAACATCCAATTGTGAATTTAGAGAGCTAATAAAATCATATTTAAAATTTTCAAATAAAACAATGATTTCAACGCTTATGTCTCCTCTTCTTGTAGTAGATTTGGAAAAGAAATAAGAAGCTTCTCTAGAATTCTTACCAGCCTTGGAGATTCCTCTTGAATACCTTATGCATGATTCACAAACATCATCATATGATAACTAAAAAACATCTCCTTTTCCTATCAGATTTAAGAGTTCTAAAAATTTATCTTTGATTCCTTTGAGTAGGAGTGTTTTTAAGATCTCTTTTTCCAAATACTTATGCTTTGATTTTTGAAGGTTGTATCGAAATCACTCCACATAGTCCTCCAAGATTTCATCTTCCCTTTGTATCATATCAAAAATATCTTCATTGGCCTTGCAATAGTCTTGGTACTTCTTCAAGAATACGTTCTTCATGTCCTCCCAAGTTTGGATGCAATTCCCACCAAGGTTCATGAACCATCGAAGAACTGCTCCTTTTAGAGTAAGAGGAAACACTTTCAACCTTCGATCATTGGTACAATAATCATATCCTCTACAAAGTATTTCAAACTCAAATAATAATGTATCTAGATCTTCATTTTTCAAACCATGAAAACTTGGTAGAGACGATGGGGGAATTATGTGCATTTGTGTCACTCCTCCTAGATCTTTGATAGTGAATTCAAAAGTTGCAATGTGAGCCATTTCTTACCATAATAGAAGATGTTCTTCATTTTTTTCTTTGAGGATCCTCCTTCAAATGTTCCTGTCAATTGGTTAGTGAAATGGGTGGTGCTTACATCACCTCTCGAGTGGAATTACAAGTTTTTAAAAAAAATTCTACCTCTAAAATTCCTACTTCAATTCCTACGCAATTCTACTGAAAAGCGGGCAGAGGAGAAAACACTTTACTTGTTCATTACACAGGTTCTTACCTTCCATTTTTAATACCCAATTCTTTCACAGCAGACAAACATCAAACACCTAATTCAACTTCTATGCAATTGTGCTGAAAAGCGAGCAGAGGAGAAAGCACTTTACTTGCTCGTTACGTAGGTTCTTACCTTCTATTTTTAATACCCAATTATTTCCCAACAAAAAATATCAAACATACATCACTCTCTATGATGTGGCAACACTCTCCCTGGCAACGACGCCAAAATGTTGGGTGCTAAAAGGTGTCTTTTAAAACTCCTAATTTCCTCACATTAATTATCAACCTGGGTAAGTATTTTTGTTTCAAGAGTGTACACAATATGTGCAAGCTATAAACCTAGAGAGTAATGGTAAAACCAATCATTTTAATATAGATGCAATCATAAATCTGAAGCTTTAAAGAAAGTAATTCATCTATGCATTATAATCCAAAACTATGATTCATTATTTAATTCAACCAATTCAAAGGACAATCAACCAAGAGCACTAAAGCATTAACCGCGCTCTTTCAATTGGATCTAAAATATCGAACAAAAGGAAAGTAGTGGAAATAACAGTTTATGCTTTAAGTAATCAAAGCCAATTCTTTTAACAAGCAACTAATAAGCATAATATACTGTAGAAATGAAGTTACATATCACAAAGAATAGCAGCAAAATTCACCAGAGACCGGGCCCTTAGCCGCCAGCAAACACTGCTTAGTTACTCCAGAACAATCAAAGGAACAACAACGCAAACTATGTATTAATCATCGCAATCATTACAAAACAAATATGTCTTTCAGAACTACGTTCTGTTCATTATAAAATGATACATAAATGAAAGAGACATGATAAAATATTTGATACGATCTGATTTATATTTGGCGCCATCTTTTCAAGGGAAGTTGGCTTCTCATACCCTACTATTTATTAACATGCATTTTTCAAATTTAGGTATGTATATACTAGAGGCATTATTTTAAAAATGGCTCCACTGGAAGTACTCTTATACATAAGCATATTAAACTTTCAAAGAAGAGTACGTT